>JARWKJ010000016.1:1272629-1287629 GCA_029959095.1 Rhinichthys osculus | reverse complement strand
TTAATGTATCCATCCATCCATCCATCCATCCATTCGGATTAATGTATCCATCCATCCATTTTTCCATCCATCCATCCATTCGGATTAATGTATCCATCCATCCATCCATCCATCCATCCATCCATCCGGATTAATGTATCCATCCATCCATCCATCCATCCATCCATCCATCCGGATTAATGTATCCATCCATCCATCCATCCATCCGGATTAATGTATCCATCCATCCATCCGGATTAATGTATCCATCCATCCATCTGGATTAATGTATCCATCCATCATCCATCCATCCGGATTAATGTATCCATCCATCCATCCATCCATCCATCCGGATTTATGTGTCCATCCATCCATTTTTCCATCCATCCATCCATTTGGATTAATGTGTCCATCCATCCATCCATCCATCCATCCATCCATCCGGATTAATGCATCCATCCATCCATCCATCCATCCATCCATCCATCCATCCATCCATCCATCCATCCATCCATCCATCCATCCATCCATCCATCCATCCATCCATCCATCCATCCATCCATCCATCCATCCATCCATCCGGATTAATGTGTCCATCCACCCAATCCTAGTATAGCGATATGATCCGGCTCTCGGTGTGCGATTTAGAGCGCATGAGTTTCTTTAAGAACTGACGAGTAACACGGAGTCGCCATAATTACCAACATACTAATGGGCACTAATTAAATAACGACCAACTATTTGGCAATTACAGCTCAATGGAAGTCATCAACCTGCGTTCACACAGGGTTCATGGGCTTCAGCTGTACAAATGTCACAGGTCGTTTATTCATACAGTATGTCGCTTTTATAATACCGGCTTTTATGAGGGTCAGATTTGTTGTTAATGTTCTTTGGAGGCTCAATGGCCAAACAAACCACTTTCTATTTAAAACCGACACAAAGAGGGAAGAATGATTCACCGGCACTAACTAAATCACCATCCCTAGAGTCAATAGTCGCTGTAAAACTTGAATGAATATTATTCTGTCGTTCGGAGGCCCTGAGGTCTGTAGTTATTAGATACGGTCTCCACGCTCGAGTACGTCTGGTCTTTTGATGTATTAAAAAGCCGATAGTCTTCTGAATGAACGGACAGTGAAAACCAAACCTATGCTGCTTTTCTTTAGATGCTAACCTTGACCTTTCAATTTCCATAACATTTACAGTGTGACTTTTAATGCCCCGAGGGCCACGAAACACTTGACTCGAGAACATTTGATTTTAACAAGGAAAAATGGATTTGAACAGATCATTATAAATGAGTCTAAAATCAACTGTAGCAAGGCAAAGAAAGGCTTAAGGGATTAGTCCGGTCTTAAAATGTGTTTCTGGTGCCAGTTTTTGCTTCAAGAGTTTTTCCTCCTTAATTACTGTAGTCCGTCAAGTCGTGTATCTCTCCAACAAAGGCATGATACAGCAAACTTCGGCTCTTTTCCAATACGGCTCATACCTGGTGTGTTTATCATCTGCTTGAACCCGATGCGCGTTCATTATTCAAACGCGTTTTTTCTATATTGTTCAATCAAATGTTTGAGCATCCACATTCATTCATACACAAAGAAGCCCTTGTGAGCCCTTGAACCTGAATTTAACAAGCTAGACTGGTCTTTCTCTGTTAAACAAGACTTACAATGACTGCATATTAATCAGACTCTTGTTTTAGGTCGCTAATTAGAGCCAGAATCCAGACACCTGTCCTGGCTGAATGATTAACGGTGGCGTCGGTATTGTATTGTACAGGGAGGGATTGAGTCAAGCTTATTTTAGTCAATATTGAGTTTTTGGAGGCAAATTAGTGTGTGTGTGTGTGTGTGTTATAGGTATGGATTTGAGTAAAATGTTAAAATTTCAAAAGAACAGCATTTATCTGAAAGCTTTTGTATCATTATAAACTACCGTTCAATAGTTTGGGGTTAGTACGAATAATTATTTTTATAAATTAATTATTTTATTCTGCAAGGATGCATTAAATTGATCAAAAGTGACACATTTATAAGGTTACAAAAGCTTTTTGACTGTTTTTCCAACACTAAATGTTTCTTGAGCATCAGATCCTCATATTAGAGTGATTTCTGAAGGATCATGTGACACTGAAGACTGGAGTAATGATGCTGAAAATTCAGCTTTGATCAGAGGAATAAATTATACTTTACTATATATATTCCCATTTTATATTGAAATAATATTTCACAAGATTACTTTTTTTATTTTGGATCAAATACATGCAGGCTTAGTGAGCAGAAGAGACTTCTTTATCTCTTCTATATGTAAACATACACAGACATGCATACAAACAAACGCAAACACATGCATATACAGTATACACACGCGTGCGTGCACACACACACACACACACACACACACACACATATACTGTATATAGACACACAGACACAGACACAGACACACACACATATACACACACACACACACACACACACACACACACTGTGTATAGACACACACACATACACACACACACACACACACACACACACACACACACACACATATATACACACACACACACACACCAGTGGCGGAGCCAGGATTTTTTCATAGGGGTGGCCAGGCAAGGGCCAGCAAACAGTCTGGGGTGGCATATAGATCTTAATTATTTTAACATAAAAATTAGTTTAAAGTATTGGACTGTTTTAGTGACTTCCTACACAACTGAATACAGTTCATTTGTACTTAATTGTAATTGAGATAGTAGTGAATTAGGAATCATGGAATACTGAGTGAATTTGATCTTTTTTATTATTATTAGTACTTACTACCTCCAGGCATATTAAAAAAGGGGCACACACTATAGCTAAAGTTCAACTTGCTCAGTTAGCTTGGTAACCCCCAACATCCAACAAACCCCCAACATTGTTGCACCTTCATGGATGAGACATGCAGATAACTACTGTAGTTCGAAGATTATTTAACCTTCATTGAATTTTATATAATCAGTTAACTCTTCAACTTTCTATATTAGTTGTCAAAATAAAGAATCTAAACCGTTCTATCATACCTAAATTAAAAAGGGGGGGAAACATCTCTTTTGAATCCCTATGTGCAAGAATGTAAAATTTAAGAAATACCAGAATGTAAAATTAGTTATTTTATGGATTTAAAAATGATATTTTTTGTTTGTCCTTTACAAATTAACGCAAAATTACCGCCTATCTTCTAGTAGCTTACAAATACACAGTGCTCACATTTATTTGAACATCAAAAAAAATCACATAGCCTATCAGTTTGTGCCTTAAATTGTGATTTCACATGGCAGAATATTTTAGTCGAGACATATGTGACGCATATATAACAAATACATGCATGCATGCAGTTGACACAGATTTGATCGCCTTTTTGATTATTTCATGAGTTAGCTAATTGACGACAGAATTACTGCTACAGCACGCCACATTGCGCGTGATGTGCAAGTACAGTACAACGGCTGTCAGGACAGGAAAGTTAGTTTTACTGATTTGTTGACCTTACAACATCTCAACTTACCGCAGATAGCCTAACGTTACTGATTCAGGACAACGCGCTTTTCTCCGCATCTGACGGAAGTGTCACAAGCTTTCACACAGATTTTTTAAAATAAAAGTAGAATCAGAAAAAAAATAGAATTACTTTGTTGTTTCTTTGACTGGACATATGCGACTCACTCAAAACGGTCTCGCAACCCACCATCGAAGGAACATCGAATCTATATTTACTATGCTCCGATCACTGCTCAAGCTCATTCGGTACCCGTACATCTCCGCACTCGTTTGACTTGCGCCTGGCGCTGAGGTGAAGTTGGAGTACGCGTCTGAAAAGGCTCACGTTTTTTGTGGTCTTAAAGCGACGGTTCTGTGTTTTATTTTTTGTAAAAATAAGAGCGAGACAGAAACAGCAGTTGTGAGAGGGGTTGTCACGGTACGGTTACCAAAAGTGAAGGAGAGGCGGGAACCCTCGGGCGGCCAGGGCGGTGAAGAGCCCTCGGGCGGCCAGGGCGGTGAAGAGCCCTCGGGCGGCCAGGGCGGTGAAGAGCCCTCGGGCGGCCAGGGCGGTGAAGAGCCCTCGGGCGGCCAGGGCGGTGAAGAGCCCTCGGGCGGCCAGGGCGGTGAAGAGCCCTCGGGCGGCCAGGGCGGAGACGGCCCATCGGGCGGCCAGGGCGGTGAAACAGGAGCAGGCACCGGCTCGGGAACTGCAGCAGGCACCGGCTCGGGAACTGCAGCAGGCACCGGCTCGGGAACTGCAGCAGGCACCGGCTCGGGAACTGCAGCAGGCACCGGCTCGGGAACTGCAGCAGGCACCGGCTCGGGAGCAGCAGCAGGCACCGGCTCGGGAGCAGCAGCAGGCACCGGCTCGGGAGCAGCAGCAGGCACCGGCTCGGGAGCAGCAGCAGGCACCGGCTCGGGAGCAGCAGCAGGCACCGGCTCGGGAACTGCAGCAGGCACCGGCTCGGGAGCAGCAGCAGGCACCGGCTCGGGAACTGCAGCAGGCACCGGCTCGGGAGCAGCAGCAGGCACCGGCTCGGGAGCAGCAGCAGGCACCGGCTCGGGAGCAGCAGCAGGCACCGGCTCGGGAGCAGCAGCAGGCACCGGCTCGGGAGCAGCAGCAGGCACCGGCTCGGGAGCAGCAGCAGGCACCGGCTCGGGAGCAGCAGCAGGCACCGGCTCGGGAGCAGCAGCAGGCACCGGCTCGGGAGCAGCAGCAGGCACCGGCTCGGGAGCAGCAGCAGGCACCGGCTCGGGAACAGACACCGGCTCGGGAACAGACACTAGAACAAAAACAGTCACAAAGACAGACACAAACACAGACACAAAAACTGGGTCAGGCTCAGGAACAGGCACTGGCTCTGCCTCCGGCTCTGGAACGAGCACCGGGTCCGCCTCCGGCTCAGGAACGGGCACCGGCTCAGGAACGGGCACCGGCTCAGGAACGGGCACCGGCTCAGGAACGGGCACCGGCTCAGGAACGGGCACCGGCTCAGGAACGGGCACCGGCACTGACTGTTCCACTGGCTCAGCCTCCGGCTCGGAAACGGACACTGGCTCTGCCTCCGGCTCAGGAACAGCAGAGACTGGCATATCCAATATCCGAGCCAGGGACGGGGACAGTCTCTCGCTGGGCAGACGGGACGTGAACAGTCTCTCGCTGGGCAGACGGGACGGGAACGGTCTCTCGCTGGGCAGACGGGACGGGAACGGTCTCTCGCTGGGCAGACGGGACGGGAACAGTCTCTCGCTGGGCAGACGGGACGGGAACAGTCTCTCGCTGGGCAGACGGGACGTGAACAGTCTCTCGCTGGGCAGACGGGACGTGAACAGTCTCTCGCTGGGCAGACGGGACGTGAACAGTCTCTCGCTGGGCAGACGGAACGGGAACAGTCACTCGCTGGGCAGACGGGACGTGAACAGTCTCTCGCTGGGCAGACGGGACGGGAACGGTCTCTCGCTGGGCAGACGGGACGGGAACAGTCTCTCGCTGGGCAGACGGGACGTGAACAGTCTCTCGCTGGGCAGACGGGACGTGAACAGTCTCTCGCTGGGCAGACGGGACGGGAACGGTCTCTCGCTGGGCAGACGGGACGGGAACGGTCTCTCGCTGGGCAGACGGGACGTGAACAGTCTCTCGCTGGGCAGACGGGACGGGAACAGTCTCTCGCTGGGCAGACGGGACGGGAACAGTCTCTCGCTGGGCAGACGGGACGGGAACAGTCTCTCGCTGGGCAGACGGGACGTGAACAGTCTCTCGCTGGGCAGACGGGACGGGAACAGTCTCTCGCTGGGCAGACGGGACGGGAACAGTCTCTCGCTGGGCAGACGGGACGTGAACAGTCTCTCGCTGGGCAGACGGGACGGGAACGGTCTCTCGCTGGGCAGACGGGACGTGAACAGTCTCTCGCTGGGCAGACGGGACGGGAACAGTCTCTCGCTGGGCAGACGGGACGGGAACAGTCTCTCGCTGGGCAGACGGGACGGGAACGGTCTCTCGCTGGGCAGACGGGACGTGAACAGTCTCTCGCTGGGCAGACGGGACGTGAACAGTCTCTCGCTGGGCAGACGGGACGTGAACAGTCTCTCGCTGGGCAGACGGAACGGGAACAGTCACTCGCTGGGCAGACGGGACGTGAACAGTCTCTCGCTGGGCAGACGGGACGTGAACAGTCTCTCGCTGGGCAGACGGGACGTGAACAGTCTCTCGCTGGGCAGACGGGACGTGAACAGTCTCTCGCTGGGCAGACGGAACGGGAACAGTCACTCGCTGGGCAGACGGGACGTGAACAGTCTCTCGCTGGGCAGACGGGCATTTCCTCCTTCTCCGTCCGCGACGGCGAGAAGCAGGTCTCGAATTGTCCCCATGGACCGATGAAAATTTGGTTGAGCAAAACGTAGAGATGAAGTAGTCCGGGCAATCCAAATACTCGTCATCCATGTGATGATCAACCAGATTTGCCCAGTAAGACTCCTCGTCCTCCATGCTACTGAGTCCCTTAGTGGTCGGATCTTTCTGTCACGGTACGGTTACCAAAAGTGAAGGAGAGGACTCAAGTGCAGCATAAGGGGTATATTTATTAACAAAACACAAAACAAAAACCCACGAGCGGGAAAACATAAAAGATAAAGCATAAAACAGAACCAAACTAGAAAACCAACCTGACAAGGAACAACATGAGCATGACAAGGAAAACCGGGGAAACATAAAGCAAAGATCCGACAAAGACTGCATACAAGGGGAGACTTATAAAGGGAACAAATCAAGAGGGAAACAGGTGGTTGAACTCAAACAATAATCAGGTAACGAGGGGGAGGGATCAGACAATGACATGAGCACATGGCCCAACATAACAAACACCCAAGTGTCACACAGGACAGGACAGACACGTGACAGGGGTGGCCAAAGGGGTGGCCAAGCTTAAGACAAGGGTGGCCATGGCCACCCCTGGCCACCCCCTGGCTCCGCCACTGACACACACACACAAACACATGCATAAAAACTGCATACACACACATATATATTTTTGGGATTTTTTCCCCTGGTAAAATAAAGGTAAAAAATAAAATAAAAAATATATACGCACACACAAGCACACACACATACATACACATAAAGTTTGCTGAACAACTGCAAGACATGAATGATAGTTCAAATAATCTTCCTGGCTGAGAGGAGATTTTTGCTATTATTTGTGCTTTTATTTAATCAGTCCAAATAGTTTTGTTCTCTCCAGAGAAAGAGCTTTATTGACGGATTGAGCCGGTCCAGGCCAGAGGGTCCAGATGTGGATCGGCTCTCTTGAGTTCAGCCGGCAAGGATCGAATCCCCCACACAGGCGTCCACAGCGTTGTGCTTTTCTTCATAAGATGGACAGATCTAGTTGCTATTCTTCCAGTCTGCAATGTCAAGCAAAGGCGAGCGTTCAGGCCAAATGAGGCGATCAGATTCATGAGAGTCAAAGCCTCCTGGAGAGAGGAGGAACTGCTCAGGGCTTTGATAGTAATATTGTAGGGATTATACGGCTGTTGTGCCCTTGAGCAGAACACTTAACCTGAGGCTGCTCAGTAAATACCAGCCGGGAAAGAATATGGAATACCAAAATTAAAACGATGTGCGGAGCAAAGATGTTGTGGGAAATGTGCCGGTGATTCCCGTGTTTGTTCTGCCAGTCTGTTATTCTAAGTGTAAGAGCACTTACAAAAAGAGTCTCTGAAATATTATCACTATAAAACGGGACGCCTCTACTAAAAGTACACTAGTGGATAATCACATAAAGAGACTTGCTTTTGGCTCCGTTTCAAAACATAGTGAGCTTCCTTACGGTCTGCTGACTACATAGGCACCCTAACTGATATGAAACCTCATTAGTGACAGTCTTGTGGGGTTATCGGACATGCACACTGTAAGTCCACTAGACGGTGAGTGCACATGAAGTTCGCGGTTTGGGACAGAGCCTTGGAGTGCTAAGTAGTTTGGAGTTAGTATGTTGCTAATGCTAAAAACAATATTCTAATGCAGTGTCTCGTTCTGATTATGTCAGTATTTATTATCAATCTTATCTTTTTTATATATTATATTGTTAATTTTTATTATAGATTTATTAAAAATTCATTTACATTTTATTTTAATTATATATATATATATATATATATATAATTCTATGTATATATAAAGTAAATTAATTATATTACATATAATTTATATTATATTAATATATTACTATTCAAATTATATAATATAACATAATATAATGAGCTGTCAAACAGAAAAATCTTTGTTTACATAATATGTGTGTGTATAAATATTATATTATGTATATTATATATGTATTATATATATATATATGTCTCTGTGTATATGTACTATATATACACACATATTTGTACATATATCTATATATATGTGTGTGTATGTATATATACACTGACATTTACACACAAACACACACGTTATATATATATAGTATAATATCTATACATGCACATATGTAAACAAAGACTTTTATGTTAGACAGAATAGAATAGAATAGAATAGAATAGAATAGAATAGAAAGGGAAAACAATATAGAGAGTCAAAGAAAACTGCCACTGATAAAACAGTAAAACCGTAAAAATAACATTTGAAAAATAACTATATAATATAATATGATTTTTTTTATTGCAATGTATTATGTGATTACTTTCTGATGGATAAATGTCAGTGTAAAAGTGTGTTTTCATGAAGAACCCTTGAATCAGAAGTGCGGATGATAGCAGCTCTCGCTCATAACGTCATAAAGCTGTTTTTTTTGCCTCCAGTTTTTTATTTTTTACAATGTCTTTCCTTCTTGTCTGGTTTTTATATCTTTCAGAATAGCATTTGCCTTGAGTAAAACGTGAAATGTTTTGGTTAACTACCTACTACCCCTTTCCCCCATCAAATATATACAGCTGACCATAACTCTGTGGTCCAGTGTTTTGTAAAACCATAACCTCTCCCCTCAGAAACAGTAAAATATTCATGGTGAAAGTGCAGCGAAGTCGATGAGTGTTGAATCAGTGTGTTCCCCTCAGCCGAGCCCCCGGAGCGCGATCCGTGATTTATTGCTGAATTAACACACTGAAGTCTTCATTCCTCTGTTGCTCTCGTGCTTTAGGGCCGAGTCCAGGTGACCATCTCTGCAGACCTGACGATTATAGCATTATATTGTGCAGTTGTTTTTATGCTGCGATCCAAACTCTATACACTGGATTTGCAAGTTTAATTGCAATTGCAAAAAAAAAAAAAAAATAGACTACTTAAATAGGTTTCCTGAACATTTCCCCGATCACTCATTGGTTGAATCAGAAGCTGGCATGTCATGCCGAGGGGTCGAAGGTCAGTCGCCAATCATAACTAATCATCTGTGCCAAAAAATAATAAAAAAATCTGTATTGACAGCTATTCAAAATTAGCAGTGTATTCTGATATTTTTCCCCCAAGCAACATAATTGCGTTTAATATATTATTATATTATATTTACATTTTTAATTTAATAAAATTGTCTGCATATCTTTTATGTTTTGTGTCATGACATTTATTTTCTTATTTTTCTCTCTCTGTATATTATATTGTTCTGTTATATTATATATTTTCATAAATTTAAAAATGACATTTTATCAGTGTATTTTTACCCTCATAAGCTATTCGTTTGATGTAAATGTAAAATGTGATTTTGTAACATCATAATGGATTTTTTTTTTAAACAAATGTAATATCACTCACTTTATTCATGTATTAACTGTACATTTGTGCAGTGTTTTGGGGTTTTAAGGTATTTAAAATTTATATAAATAAAAAAAAAATTATGTATGGCTTTTATGTATTTTTTAATGTATGGCTCTTAATTTGCATGCACTGAATTATGCAGTACACGGTCATGTCATGTTTATTGTTTATATATATATATATATATATATATATAACTTTATTTTGTATAGCGCTTTTAAAAGTCAATTCTCAGAGCGCTTTACATAAGTAGAATTAAAAAATATAAAAAGGCATGATAAACACAATACAAAACAAAGTATTTCAAACAAGTTTACAACCCTAAAAACAATGTGAAAAATAGGTATCCAAGACATATAGTAAGCCCATAAAATACATCACGTAAACAACCACTGAGATCACCTTTTACCCGAATGCTTCCATAAAATAATACGTTTTGAGAGATGATTTAAACATTTTCAAAGATGGTGCATTTCTTATTTCGGAAGGCAACTTATTCGGAAACTTATTATTTTAAATATATATATATACACTCACCTAAAGGATTATTAGGAACACCATACTAATACTGTGTTTGACCCCCTTTCGCCTTTAGAACTGCCTTAATTCTACGTGGCATTGATTCAACAAGGTGCTGAAAGCATTCTTTAAAAATGTTGGCCCATATTGACAGGATAGCATCTTGCAGTTGATGGAGATTTGTGGGATGCACATCCAGGGCACGAAGCTCCCGTTCCACCACATCCCAAAGATGCTCTATTGGGTTTAGATCTGGTGACTGTGGGGGCCATTTTAGTACAGTGAACTCATTGTCATGTTCAAGAAACCAATTTGAAATGATTCGAGCTTTGTGACATGGTGCATTATCCTGCTGGAAGTAGCCATCAGAGGATGGGTACATGGTGGCCATAAAGGGATGGACATGGTCAAAAACAATGCTCAGGTAGGCCGTGGCATTTAAACGATGCCCAATTGGCACTAAGGGGCCTAAAGTGTGCCAAGAAAACATCCCCCACACCATTACACCACCACCACCAGCCTGCACAGTGGTAACAAGGCATGATGGATCCATGTTCTCATTCTGTTTACACCAAATTCTGACTCTACCATCTGAATGTCTCAACAGAAATCGAGACTCATCAGACCAGGCAACATTTTTCCAGTCTTCAACTGTCCAATTTTGGTGAGCTCTTGCAAATTGTAGCCTCTTTTTCCTATTTGTAGTGGAGATGAGTGGTACCAGGTGGGGTCTTCTGATGTTGTAGCCCATCCGCCTCAAGGTTGTGTGTGTTGTGGCTTCACAAATGCTTTGCTGCATACCTCGGTTGTAACGAGTGGTTATTTCAGTCAAAGTTGCTCTTCTATCAGCTTGAATCAGTCGGCCCATTCTCCTCTGACCTCTAGCATCAACAAGGCATTTTCGCCCACAGGACTGCCGCATACTGGATGTTTTTCCCTTTTCACACCATTCTTTGTAAACCCTAGAAATGGTTGTGCGTGAAAATCCCAGTAACTGAGCAGATTGTGAAATACTCAGACCGGCCCGTCTGGCACCAACAACCATGCCACGCTCAAAATTGCTTAAATCACCTTTCTTTCCCATTCTGACATTCAGTTTGGAGTTCAGGAGATTGTCTTGACCAGGACCACACCCCTAAATGCATTGAAGCAACTGCCATGTGATTGGTTGATTAGATAATTGCATTAATGAAAAATTGAACAGGTGTTCCTAATAATCCTTTAGGTGAGTGTATGCGCGCTGTCTTTCTTCTTCATGTTCTCGTGCCATCAGATGTCTTTTCCATGCAGCTCCTGAGTGATTAGTCACATGGCAAGTACGGCTGCAGTGATTGGCTCCTCAACACCGCTGTCCAGAACCGAGCACATGTCGAACCCGACCGATACACGCATGCGTCCTCCAGGTATGATGGACCTCCTACGCTAAAAACAACACCAAAGAACAAACTACACACTTTACAAATGGTTGAAATCCTCAAATAACAAGCATTTCAGAAAAACAATCTCAACGTTGCATGTTTTCTCCTGCAATCTCAGATCAACATTTCTCTGTCTAGAAGAGACACTTCGACCTTCGGCGGCCGGTACCGATTCATTCATTCTCATATGGACTTGTTTTTCAGGTATCCGCTTGCAGCAGATTATAATTAATACGTATTCAGTGCACATTGTGTTATTTATTAAATGTATGATGCTTTTATGTATATTGTTTACGTGACTCGACGTGGCCTTGTTAATTGCCCGGCCCTTGGGGACAAATAAAGTCTATTGGAAAACACAGATTATGAGTAGCGTTATTAAAGTTTAGTTTTTTCCCCTCCCTATAGCATGCAAGTCATTTTTTCTCAATAACTCTCACTACGCTGGCTGATTTATCATTCAGTGACGGTCATTAAAAAACAAGGGTAACACTTTATTTTACAGTGTCCTTGTTACATATGTTACATGTACTTACCGTAGTAATAAAAGTAAATTATGCATAATTACATGCAATTAACTCTCAACCAAACCCTAACCCTATAGTAAGTACATGTAGTTAATAATATTACTCAGTACTTAAAAATATGATCACACTGTAACAATGACACCTTAAATTAAAGTGTAACCCTGATTAGAACTGCGAGATCAGTGTTTGCAGGCGGTGGGAATGAACGGAGCACCTCGACGGTTAATAAATCGGAGGGACTGTAAGAGGGACTCGCCTGGGATTCAGAAAGCGTTGCGGATCAGACGAGGTGAGAGAGGCGAGTTATTAAATTGTCCAGCAGAACCAGACCTCGCAAAGTGCATCTCTAATGAGTTCCTCATCTTCAACCAGACCTTCAGATGAAGCCCACTGTTACCAACCTCTCTCTCTCTCTCTCTCTACCTCTCTCTCTCCCTCTCTCTCTCCCCCCTCTCTCTCTCTCCCTCTCCCCCCTCTCCCTCTCTCCCCTCTCTCTCTCTCTCTCTCTCTCTACCTCCCTCTCTCTCCCTCTCTCTCTCTCTCTCTCTCAATCTATGTTAATGAAGCCCAAATCAAAGCCTGAAATGTCCAGTAGTGCGCACCGTACCTCAGTCATGTTCAAAGCTGTATTACAGATGACAGACTCGAGTCTAGAGTGTTCTCTCCAGTGTTGTGTCACCCACAGGGCTTGTGTTGTGTGAATGATGCAAACACTTGCATGACTTCTGTGTAGGCATGTGTTTTAATGCAGGGTCTTGACACACTTATTTTAAAGGTGCCCTAGAATGTTTTTTTTTATTATTTTATAATGTTTCCTGGGTTACCCTTATAATGTTAGTATGTTTTTTAGATAAAAAATAATCATAATTTAGAAATAAATGGCATTTTTCCTAGCCTGCTTTTAGCCTCTGATTTGAACACTCTGTTTGAAGGGGCGTGTCTGCTGTGGGATTCAGTGTAACCGCCCACTGCTGTGATTGGCTGTGGGATTCAGTGTAACCGCCCACTGCTGTGATTGGCTGTGGGATTCAGTGTAACCGCGGCCACTGCTGTGATTGGCTGTGGGATTCAGTGTAACCGCGGCCACTGCTGTGATTGGCTGTGGGATTCAGTGTAACCGCCCACTGCTGTGATTGGCTGTGGGATTCAGTGTAACCGCGGCCACTGCTGTGATTGGCTGTGGGATTCAGTGTAACCGCGGCCACTGCTGTGATTGGCTGTGGGATTCAGTGTAACCGCGGCCACTGCTGTGATTGGCTGACATCCTTGCATATGAAATAGCAACACATTACATGTGAAACTCTCTCCCGAATACTTTTACTACTGCTATTATACGTTTTTACTATAACAGCTATCGAGATTAATGAATCGTGAGATGTTTTTAAAGTATTTTGATCTATTCCCATCACATAAAATGTTGCCGTGATGAGCATTGAGCAGATGACAGTGTGTTGATCGCGAGAATGAAGATCTTATCATTGCAAAGCAGTTTCTGCACTCTCTCTGCTTTCACCAATGCAAACACGATGATGTAAATACAGTAAGAGCTTCGTTGTGCTGTAACGTGCGTCATTGATTTCATAACGAGTTTGGCAAGTGTCCAGATAAACTCGCGCTGTGTGGAAAGATTGTTCTTTGATCGCTTTCTGTATATAATTTGTTCACAATTTAAATACGATTATTTTCATCCTACTAAAAGAAACGATGTGAAGCTGATATTTTAGTCACTGGCTTGACTTACTGATGCATAAACAGTATTGAACGATTTTGAGAGAAAGATTACCTGTCTGAACTTGAACAATTACACATCAGAAAGTGTTGCTTGGTGGCTCGATCCGAGGCCAGCTCTGTATTGGCCCAAGTTGAGGAAAGAGTCGGTGAAATGTTTGGAAATTTCCAGAGAAAATAAAATTAACCCATTGTTTCTTCAGAGGCTCAGATGAAGGAACTAAAAAATACTTTTGTGTTCATGTGTACATCCAGACTGAGCAACTGCCATGCTTCGGCTGCGCAGTTCCACCTGGCATTGAGGGCTGGCATTATGCAAATATTTGGAGGCGTACATATTAATGATCCCGACTATTGCGTCACAGTCGGTATTGTGTGGAGAACCGACCGTTTTTCAGGGGTGTTTTTCATAAACGTGAATTAAATGAGAACGCGAAAACAGTCCAGTTTGAGATTCACTCTATGTCATGTCCATGCACTGAACTCTTGTTATTTGACTATACCAAGATAAATTCAATTTTGAATTATAGGTCACCTTTAATTTTTTTTTTGCTCATTCGTTTGAGGAATGTAATCGGTTACAATATTGTGATACTCATTATAAAATCATCTTGTAGAAAATAACATGCACATTTACCTTTGAGCTACATGTTCTCACTAGTGTCTCTCTCTCTCTCTCTCTCTCTCTCTCTCTCTCTCTACCTCTCTCTCTCTACCTCTCTCTACCTCTCTCTCTCTCTCTCTCTCTCTACCTCTCTCTCTCTCTCTCTCTCTCTCTACCTCTCTCTCTCTACCTCTCTCTCTACCTCTCTCGCTCTACCTCTCTCTCTCTCTACCTCTCTCGCTCTACCTCTCTCTCTCTACCTCTCTCTACCTCTCTCTCTCTACCTCTCTCTCTACCTCTCTCTCTCTCTCTCTCTCTCTCTACCTCTCTCTCTCTCTCTCTCTACCTCTCTCTCTCTACCTCTCTCTCTCTCTACCTCTCTCTCTCTACCTCTCTCTCTCTCTACCTCTTTCTCTCTACCTCTTTCTCTCTACCTCTCTCTCTCTACCTCTCT
>JARWKJ010000016.1:1247629-1267629 GCA_029959095.1 Rhinichthys osculus | reverse complement strand
TTAGTAGTGTGTTAAACTGGCGGTTATGGAAAGGGGCGGGACATTTCCCAAACACACTCGAAGCGCTCGACCAATCACAACACACTGATCCAGCCGACCAATCAGAGCACAGTGTGCTTTTCAGAAGGAGGGGCTTCATAGAGACAGGAAGTAAACAGAGCGTTACTGACAGACTGGGAAGAGAGGAGCCGCAACAATGGAGAATATGAGGAGAATAATCAACATTCAAGCAGGAAAACCTGTTCTAGTAGAGCCAGAAACACAAAATCAAGAGTTTGATAAAAAAGCATGTTTTCTTTAATCCTGTTTTTTAAAGATAACTTATACACTTTCAAGCTCTGAGGTTGATAAGCAATGGTAAAGTCTTATAAAAGTCAATGTGATTTGGTGATGGAAATTACAACAAAAGAGTTTCCCAAGTGCATTTTTATACAAAGAAATTTACAAAGTTTATATTCTAACTTGATGTGCAGAACTCCCTTTTAGTTATTAGTTTTATATTTTATCATGTATCATCGCTGATTATGTCGCAACGCTAGATTGAATGAGTAGTTAATTCCCCTCATAAGTGTTTTTGCTTAAATCAAATAAATTGAAAACCTTTTATAGTTTTGATGTCAGGTCAAGCCAAAGTTTTAATATTCTCAGCACAAAGAATCTACAGAGGAGAAGATGAATCATTTATAGTGAATATTCGCACACACATCGCATATCTTTAGAAGACTTAAAATAAGTTTTTTGTTGTTGACCTTTTTAAAGCCTTTTGTGACCATAACTGATTGTTGTATTGAACAATAGTTGTGGTTGAATATCAAACAGCATCACATTTTGATCGTTTAGTGAGATTGATGTCAAGTAAATTATGTTTTGTTTGAACGGTTCCTTTAATAGGATGTTCTGAAATCTATAGTATAGTGTGTGCAGTAATTAATTCAGCACCACGGACAGCTCTCGACTGACCTGTGTGTGTGTGTGTGTGTGTGTGTGTGTGTGTGTGTTGAGTATTAGTTTTATTAGAGAGAGGGTAAGAGAGAAGTTGGCTGTGTGTGTGTGTCTGTGTGCGTGTGAGTGAGTGAGAGAGAGAGAGAGAGAGAGAGTCTCTCTCTCTCTCTCTCTCTCTCTCTCTGTGTGTGGAACAGAAGTGGTCCTAACCTACAGATGGCGGAAGACTCCCTCTAACATCCCACCGTTGATTAAATGTACCTTAGGGGGGCTAAACATAGATAAATTGGACACTCTCCCACTTTTAATGAAGTGCTGGAATGGACTGATTATGATAATGCAAAACATAAACTGATGCATTGGTTTCAGTAGATGCAGTGCAAATGCGTTAATGCATAAAAGTGCAACTTTATGCTAAATAAAACGCGTGTTGTGCATTTCATGCAGTGTTTAATGACCAAGCACTTTTTTTGAATGCATGCATATGTGCATTTATTAGAATTATGCATTGTGGTTACACTTTATTCAAAGGTGTCCGTTTTACTGTGTAATTATATATTTAAGTACTGAGTAATAATAATCAACTACGTCTACGTGTACTTAAGATTATGTTGTGGTTTAGGGTTAGTTGCATGTAATTATGCACAATTTATAGTAATCACTATAGTAACTACATGTAACATGTTTAACAAGGACTCTATATTAAGTGTTACTGGCATTGCTTTTGCGTTGTGCATTGCAAACATTTTAAATAGTAATGTGTGCAAAAGCAACTAGGCTACTTGCAAAATTACATTTTAGGCACGTATAGTGACCGTGCTATTTCTCTTTCTCTTTATTAGAGTAAGATATTGCTTTAGTTGATGCATGTTCATTTGAACAGTTGTAATAGTAACGGCAACAACAATTTAAAACGTTACAATCTGCATTGAATGTGACGTGCGCTGGCAATTCTCTGATTGCATGCATGTTTTTACCAATAACATTTAAAAACAGAAACATTGAAAGCGTGCAGTTGGCAATCCGTTTCGTTTTAAAAACATATATTATCCTGCATGTGATCAATGACGATGCACCGATGTCGCCGATTGCATGCATTCACTTTTTCAAGCGTTCAGACGTCGCTTCTGGTTGATGCGACTGCAACATTTAAACAGGAACGCGCGCGCGCGTGGCGACTCGTTGTGAAATGCCGCGCGCATGAGAAGCGAATGCATGCGTTCATTAGAGATGCACTGAAAGCGGCATGCGCTGTGTGTAAGTGAGCACTGAGGAGACTCGTATGAGGAGTACAGAGAATACTTTGTGCCCCTGTTGGCGAGATGGTTGAGTCCTCGTCAAGGTTCTGCTGCTGTTGGTCTCCTCATACATCCAGCGCTGACTGACTCCAGATCAGTCTCTCTCTCTCCAGCGCGAGGAATACCCGTTTCTGCCGGACACCTGACAGTATGAGAGCAGATGATAATGATGGATGCCGAGGATTTTTAGTGCTTTCGAATAGAGGATTTATCAGATGCGCTCGCGCTACCACGATGACGATTAAAACTGGATTTATCATTGGGAATATAGTGTTGTGCTGTGCACTGTCGTGTGCTCAGGGTAAGTGCTGCTGTTCCAGGGGCTGCAGGTGTCTCTGGATCCGATCTGGAAAAACGCAAAAACATAGTTTACAGAGCCTCAGTTATATATCTGTGCATTGCTGAGCACACCTGCATTCATATGCGTTCGGAACAAACACAGGCTTTTTATATGCGTTCTCTAGTCGAGTGCGTTACCACTGGACACTGATGGGGAGAAAGCGCGTTTTTGGTTAATTTGTTCTCGTTTTGTCCCGGTTCTCAACTGTGTTCTCATTTCATTCTCAGTTCTCATCAAAATCTGGAGATCTGAATGGAAGTGAACAAAAGTCTATCTATCTATCTATCTATCTATCTATCTATCTATCTATCTATCTATCTATCTATCTATCTATCTATCTATCTATCTATCTATCTATCTATATTAATGCATTATGTTGCATTTTTGTATTTTGAAGTGACTAATATATTTCTTGTGTGAACGTAACATACACTACATTTAAAGATAAAACATGGCATTTTAAAGTATTGTAAGTTTTTCCTAAGGATTTTTTTTTATTGTAGCCTATTCAACAATGCGAATGTATAGATTTACAGTAAAAATGTAAAATAAATAAATAATTTGCCTCCATTTATGTTTAAAGAGGCATTTCCACAATTCCCTCTGTGTGAATCATCACATTTGTTTAGAATTTATTTTAAAACTTATTTTTTTCTTCATAAATTTCTTATCAGGGCATTTTATGTTGCATATGGCCTTCCACATTTATTATTATTATCAGTAAATTTTACAGTAACACATTCGAATAGCTCAAATAAGTTAATATTATAAAACTGAATGACATAAGGACCTGTAAAATATATACCAGGATGCCAGCCTTGTAATACTTGTAACATTATCACATCATATATATATATTTAATCATATTTGTTGCAGTAACATGGAGGATTTTAGGGAGAGTTGGGTAAATATGAGGTGGATGGATTTATCCGATTTTTGCTTTATGATTTGATTTCATGTTTCTTTCATTGTTTTCCTGTAACATTTGTTGCAGTTGCCCCTTAAAATGCTCCATTTGACGAAGCATTTATTTATATTTCTCCAGTTACTCTGACAACTCATTTTCCCTGATACCGTTTCTCTTCTCATACTGTATAAAATAACTGGTCTTATTAATCTTGTTAATGAAGTGCACAGTTCAGGATTCCTGCAGGGCTTTGCTTTAATGAAAAGCACCGGTTGCAAGGGTCTTGTAGAACAGGACAGCAGGCGTGATTGATGCTCTTCATATGTTGTTTATGCATTAGATTTATAACAGGCAGCCTAAACCTCACAGAGAGACTCAACTGTCACATATAGCGACTCGAAGGGTAAAACTAGTGACATGAGAAGAATAAATATACTGGATATATGTGTTGTGTGTCAAATAATGAACTGCATTTTGATAGATGTGTGTGTTTAGATTGCACAGTATGAAATCCTTCTTTAATTTGACGTGACTCGAAGCCGACTGGATGAGTAAAACATCCCCCACGCTGCTGTTTAAACCCATTTTTACTTCCGAAAACACCTTTAAACTCGTGTTTAGTGACTCAGTCTAATGGAAACCATAGAATGAAGTTGTGCTGCCGCAGCACGACATTAACATTAGCCTCCCTCGTATTCATTCCAGCTTTCGTGTGCTAAACAACAACAGCAGGTCGTTGTGCATGTGAAGTCCTCGTTATGTTGTAGGTAAATGTCATACAGGGCTGGGATTGAAATGCCGTCGGACAGAAAGCATGATTACTGTAGTTTAGCTCTGAGATCTGCTCGATTCATCATAATGTCACATTGGTAAATAATGGAGCTCTTTTCATGAATGCAAATATTCAGTGGCTTTCTTCTATCAACAGTGTTTCGACACAAGGCCGCGGGAGTTGCAGTCGTGGCTTTGAAGTTATTTCTCATATAATGTCCTTGGCCAAACAACAGCGCTGCCTTCAAGGCTCTCTTGATGCATTTTTAATAAGAGGCGCTTAGAAAATTGGGCTGCGTGTTGAATTGGGAGGCCCATGAAATAACTTTTCATCTCATTTGATATTATTGATCTGGTCCCACTCGATCGGTCGTGGTCTGGTAATTTGAACAGTTTGAGTCTCTACATGCGGCTTTCATTTGCTCGGCTGGAGGATGACCTTGATCTCTAGTGTTTGGGTTTAGTTCATTCATTATTTAATATTTACTCACCCTCATGTTTGTTACGAACCCGTTTGCTGTTTATTTTTTTAATAATCTTTAGGGAGATCTTGTTCACAATGTCCAGAACAACTACAAATAAAACAAAACCCACGATAAGCCTCACAAATCTCAGTTTTAAAAATGTCTGGCGTCATGGTTTGACATGCTTACGCTGAACCAACAGCAGTTTGAATATTTGCAGAAAGGAGAATGAAATTTGAGAGCTGAAGTGCATGAGAAGATTGTCTCTGAATACCAAATTGTGGTTTGTTTATGTCTCAAAGCTACACTGTGAAAATAAGTTTTTAAAGTGCTCCTGTTTTTGAGTCTCAATATGTTTACATTCATGTTTTCTCATTATACACTGCACATCACCGCATTTATTATAAAAAGGTCTGAAACGGTTAGTTTGAAGATTCAGCCTCTCTAAGCCCCGCCTCTCTGAGAGCTGCTCTGCTCTGATTGGTCAGACGGCCCAGTCTGTTGTGATTGGCCGACTGCTTACAGCACGTGTTGAAAACGAAATGCTCATTAGCATATCTGATTTCCAACTCTACCTCAGCGCTAGTGATATACGAACAGTAACAATGATGTTGGTTTTACTGTAATCTCGTCCTTCTGAAGTGCTTTAAAGTGATTCGCAAAACCACAGGCGGGCATTATGCAAATTAGTTACATTGTAACAGGAAGTGGAATTACCGACGACTCGTTTCAGCAGTTCAGAATCGATTCTTTCTTTTAGAAGACGATAACTTTATTTATCATGCACTTTGATCTTTAAAACTTAGCAGAGCTTTTACATTCACAAACAGCTTTATTGCTCTTTAAAATAAATTCTACAATAAAAACCTGTTCAGTAAGTTCTCTTTCTATTTACGGTGATAAACTAACGGGACGTTTTAATAAAAGCAAATACTGTTAAAATAAGAAGTCATCTTATAATTTACAGTGAAAAAACCTAAATTGACATTCTCAAAATCCACTTATTTTGTCTCGTCACTTATGTACATTATTGCATTATTTTACTATACTTTATTATACTGTATATTAGTATTTACCTCAGCTCTTTAAAACCTAAAATATTGCTACTGTATTTTTTACTGTAAAATTCTGGCAACCACAGCTGCTTTTTTTTTATGTACATTTCACAGATTTTTTTTGCATTTAATCGTACGGCTTAAAAACGTGGAGTAGTGCACAAGTCATTTATATGATATGTTGCTTTTTTGTCCGTTTTGAAGCTTGACGGTCATGGCCACTATATGAACAATTCTCACATTTGTCGTTTTAAATGCTTCAACATCAGAGCTTTTCTGTCGAGTGCTCGTTGAATAAGGAAAACCCCGAAGATGCCTGTATTTCTCCTTCATCCAGTGATGGACGGTGGAGGACGTGATCCGGAGCGCTCATCGATGCTTTAATTACACACTCAGATGCAAACGCTAGTTTATAGCGAGCAGAAGCTCAAGATGCGGCAGTATTTCAGGAGTCCATTATGTAGTTACTGTAAAAACCAGTGCTTGTGACGAGCTTTCTCATCCGTCTCATGCTTTTCTCCTAGAAGCAAAAGTGTAGAGCTATAAATGGATGTGAATAACATTATTTTTATTTGGTTTAGAAGGAATTTAATGAGAAGTATTTGATTTCAGGCTTTGATCACAGTTTGAAGAAGAATTGAGTTATTCTACTGATTTTTTTTTATACTAGCCAACCATATAACAGTTCTCTTACGAGAGTATCTCTCGTACTGCGTAATAGCTTACGCTAGGGGAAAAACTCTTTTCCACGAGATATTGAAGCCAAAAATTATCCTTAATTTTTTAATAATGTAAAACGCTTTGCAGCAGCAAGCAGACATAGGCGAAACAGCTCGCGCGCCTATTGGCTGCTCTGCAGCAAATGCAGCAGCCTATCGAGAGAGACTCTGCGTGACGTAATGACCAATGGGGGCCATTCGCGCCCTTATCGTCACGTCCCGCCAGAAGGGGCATGGTCTCACCCTATAAATATGCTCGTTAGGCTGATACAAACTGATTTTTACCTCTTCAGCGAAGCACACGCATCGCTGGATCCGGAGTGAGAAGCCGCGCCGTCGAAGCAAGCCTTTCAGCGGGACGAGCTCTGGAGTCGCTGGCCTCGCCGCCTTCAACTGCCGTACCTGCTGCGCTTTCCGGCGTCATATATCCTTTTCATACTCTGTGTGTATTTACTCTGTTGAGAGTGTTTGTCAGCTTACTTCGCGACTCACACTTCTCTCACAAAAGAGCTGCGTCTTTTTAAAGATGCCTTCCTGTGGCTCGTGCCGCGCCCCGCTCAGCGATGGAGACCGGCACGTCATCTGTGTTTCCTGCCTGGGTGAGGATCACGCGGCTCTCGCGCTCGCTGAAGGCGGATGCCCTCATTGCGAGCTTTTGCCCATGGTGACTCTGAGGACTCGCCTGGCATCATTCTCCGAGCCTTCACCGCAGCCCGCCGTGGAGCCGCGCCGCAAGAAGCGCCGCGCCCAGCGCGCTCCCGAGCTCTCTCCAGCGCGCTCCCGAGCTCTCTCCAGCCCGCCAAAGCTCGCCGGTTCGCCCGCCAGCTTCGCCGGTTTCGCTCGAGTCGCTCACTGACGGACAACGGCCGACGCCTGCCGCCGCGTCCATCCACGAGTTTGACGAACCCACCGAGGCGTGTTCTCTTCTGGCGTCAGATAGTGAGGATTGGGCGAGCTCCGTGGATCTCCCCTCCGCTAGCGTTTCCCGCCAGCCCTCTGGTAAGAGAACCGGCATTGAGACTGAGCTGATGCGTCTGCTCTCTCAGGCCGTGGAAAGCATCGGCCTCGATTGGGAGGCGCCCGCGCAGCCGCCGCGCAACAGAATGGACGGACGCTTTCTCGGAAATGACGAGGCTCCGTCGAAATCGCGGCCCGCGCCCTTCCTCCCGGAACTTCACGAGGAAGTGACTAAGTCGTGGAACGCCCCCTTCTCCGCCAGGCTCCGTACCTCTGCCTCTGCTGCTTTCTCCTCGGTGGATGGCGTGAAGGACAGAGGATACCTTTCTGTTCCTCCTGTGGAACCAGCTGTAGCGTCTCATCTCTGCCCGCCCTCCGCTGGACGGTGCGCGCACACGACGCTACCCTCTAAAGCCTGCCGAGTGACGTCAACTATGCACGGTCGCGCTTACACCGCCGCCGGGCAAGCAGTTTCAGCGCTGCACACTATGGCTATCCTGCAGATCTACCAGGCCGACCTTCTCCTTAAATTGGACGAGGAAGGACCCGAAGCGTTCTGCGTGGCGGACCTGAGAAGCGCTACAGACCTCGCTCTTCGCGCTACTAAAGCCGCTGCACAGGCCATAGGACGGAACATGGCCTCTCTCACCGTGGCTGAGAGACATTTATGGCTGACGCTGTCCGAGATGACGGAAGCCGAGCGCTCTGTGTTCCTCGACGCGCCCATTTCACAAGCGGGCCTTTTCGGATCTGCCGTCAAAGATTTCGCGGACAGATTCGTGGAGGTGCAAAAGACTTCGCAGGCCATGAAGCACTTCCTTCCGAAGCGCTCGAGCTCCGCTGCAGGCCGCTCAAAACAGCCGTCTGCTCGCAGTTCTCAGCCGCAGCCTGCACCGCCCGCCGCCGCCGCTTCACAGCGCCGCCACGCCCGAGACCAAAGACCGCGCTCTCGCTCTGCTGGACGCCGCCCCCCTCAGCGCGGGCCCCGGCCGAGGATTGAGATCAAGCCCGAGGCCTCAAAATCTTCCTAGCCATTCTAGGAAAGCGACAGTGTTCAGATCCCGCTGCGGCCGGATTTCCACCAAAACTTCTCGCTCGGTCAGTTCCAAACATCGCGACTGTCCCAGTGTATTTCGCAGTGAGCCAGCCGGTGTCTCAGCCCGTTTGCCTGCGCACAAAAGCCGTTTTTACGGCTACCCAGATAAATCCAATAAAGAGTGCATTTTCTGGTGTTCCGGCCACGGCCGATGGTGTTATAAGTGTTGTAAGAATGCCCACCCAGTGCCCATTCACACACTCAGACACAGCCCGCCACGGTGCAGGGCTAGCACAAATAAAATCGACTCCGGTCGATTGTGCAAACAATGTAGTAAACGCGCCCATGTCACCATGCCCGCTCACACTACATGCTGCGTGTCCCTTGGTTTCTGTAAAAACGAAACCAACACACATTCAGTCGGCCATGAACGACGGTGTTTTCAGTGTAATAAATGTGCCCGCAGCCCCGCGCCCACATTTTCTCACAGACACGCTGATTCCTACGGGATCTCCCCCGCTCGCTTTTTATGCACTATCTGCCATAAAAAAGCTGAGCGCGGTCAGGCCGCCCGCTGTGATCAGCGCGCCCCCCACCTCGAACGCTGTAAACACGGTGTTGTGTTCCCAGTATGCCCGGGCTCTCGAGTTGCCGTTTTGCCGCGACCAGAGCCCGGATTTCATTCTGCCCCTAGCTATTCATACAGATGCGTGGTCAAAGCTTCCCGGGGTATCAGAATGGGTGCTGAACACTATAAAGAGAGGCTATTCGCTACAATTCGCTCGACGCCCACGCCGCTATACGGCGCGCGTCGAAACTACGGTGAAAAACGAAGTGTCTCATCCACTTCGTGCCGAGATAGCGAAACTACTGAGCAAAGGGGCTATAGAACCTTTATCTCAGGCTCAGAGCGAAGGGGGCCTATACAGCAGATATTTTCTGGTACCGAAAAAGGATAGGGGTCTCAGACCCATTTTAGATCTGCGACAGCTGAACAGAGCGCTTGTCAAACGCCAGTTCAGAATGCTTACGACCAGGAAAATCCTCGCGCAAGTGCGCCACGGGGACTGGTTTATGTCAATAGATCTGAAAGACACCTATTTCCAGATACAAATAGCGTCCCATCACAGGCGATTTTTGAGATTCGCCTTCGAGGGCCAGGCATATCAATACACAGTCCTGCCGTTCGGCCTGTCCCTAGCACCTCGTACATTTACGAAGTGCATGGACGCGGCGCTCGCACCCCTGAGACTTCAGGGCATGCGAGTCCTGAACTACTTGGACGATTGGCTGATTCTAGCTCGATCACGATCGGAGCTCATAGAACACAGGGCCGCATTACTCGAGCACCTCGAGAAGCTGGGCCTCACAGTCAATTGGGCGAAGAGCTCACTGTCTCCCAGTTGGAAAATTTCCTTTCTGGGAACCGTGTTGGACTCGCTGTCCATGACAGCACGCCTGTCACCAGAGCGCGTACTGAGTATTCAGCGCGGCGTGAAATCCTTCCGCCACGGCGCGATAGTTCCGCTCAAAAGGTTTCAGAAAGTGCTGGGGCTGATGGCCTCAGCAGCCTCTGTACTCCAGTTGGGCTTGCTCCGCATGCGTCCACTGCAGATGTGGCTGAAAGCGCGGGTTCCACCCAGGGCATGGACAGCGGGTCTGTTTCGCCTCAGGGTCGACCTTCAGTTCGTTTCAGCTCTGGAACCTTGGAAAGTGACCGACTGGTATCAGTCAGGTGTGAGTCTGGGGACCGCTTCGAGTGAGAAGGTGGTGTCTACGGACGCCTCCACCTCGGGGTGGGGAGCGCTGCTCGAGGGCAGACCGCTAGCTGGCCTGTGGTCAGAACGGGAAAAGCTCCTTCACATAAACTGCTTGGAGATGATAGCAGTCGACAAAGCGCTACGGCTTTTTTGTCCCCAGATAACAGGCCACCACGTCTTAGTCCGGTCGGACAACATGTCAGTGGTGGCATACATAAATCGCCAGGGCGGCGTCAGGTCACGAAGCCTTCTCAGGCTGACGGAACGCCTTCTGATCTGGGCTCAGCACAACCTGCTCTCACTGAGAGCGGCGCACGTGCCTGGTCACCTGAATGTGGGACCAGACAGACTGTCCAGGAACAAGGTCCCGGCAGGGGAATGGTCGCTGCACCCGCAGACGGTCCAGCTGCTGTGGAAAACGTTCGGCAGAGCACAAGTGGACCTGTTCGCGTCCCACGAAAACGCTCATTGCCCGGAGTTTTTCTCGAAAAGCAAGGACGCGCTGGCTCATGTTTGGCCCCGCTGCCCCCTATATGCTTTTCCTCCCGTCTCGCTCCTGCCTCAGGTGTTGGAACGAATCAGGGAGAACGGATGCCCAGTGCTGCTCGTAGCTCCGCTCTGGACAAACCAGACGTGGTTCCCTGCCCTGATGCAGCTGACCAGCACTGCCCCATGGCCTGTACCATTGAGGAGAGACCTCCTCTCTCAGGCGGAGGGCTCGATTTGGCACCCTCGCCCGGAGTTGTGGTCCCTGCACGCATGGGCCATCAACGGGTACCCGCTAGCCTCCCAGAAGGAGTGTTAAACACGATCGCGCAGGCTAGAGCTCCGTCTACCAGGCGGCTCTACTCCTCGAAATGGTCTGTTTTCTCTGCATGGTGTCAAGCCCAGAGCTTTTCACCTGTGGAGTGCGGGGTTTCGGAAGTGCTTTCCTTCCTTCAAGAGCTACTGGATAAGGTCAGGACCCCATCCACGCTCAAAGTGTATGTGGCGGCCATAGCAACGTTTGCAAAACCGGTGTCTGGCCAGTCGCTGGGGAAAAACGACTAAGTCGTGCGTTTCCTTAGGGGAGCTCGGAGGCTGAACCCTCCCAGGCCCCCTTCAGTCCCGACGTGGGACCTTTCCACGGTCCTGGAGGCCATGAAAGGCGCCCCGTTCGAGCCAATCCAGCTGGTGGACATGAAACACCTGTCGTTCAAAACAGTGTTTCTCATGGCTCTCGCTTCAGTGAAGCACATAGGGGACTTACAGGCGCTTTCAGTAAGCGCGTCGTGTATGGAGTTTGGGCCTAATGACTCGAAGGTCATTCTCAAACCAAAGCACGGGTATGTCCCGAAATCCCTCAATACACCGTTCAGGGCCCAGGTAATTTCCCTGTCCGCCCTTCCGGTTCTCAGTGAGGAGGATGATGCGAGTCTCCTTTGCCCCGTCAGGGCATTGAGAGCTTATGTGTCACGCTCGTCTGTTTTCAGACAGACGGAGCAGCTTTTTGTTTTGTTTGGCGGGCGTTCCAAGGGACTCGCCGCCTCAAAACAGAGCCTATCCAGATGGATAGTGGATGCCATTGCGCTCGCTTACTCTGCGAAGGGCCTACAGTGCCCTTTGGGTGTCAGGGCGCACTCCACGAGAGGCGTGGCCTCTTCGTGGGCGTGGTCAAGCGGGGTTTCCCTGCAAGATATCTGTACGGCCGCGGGCTGGGCCTCGCCGTCTACATTTATAAAATACTATAACCTGGAGGTACCCGCCTTACAAGCTAAGCTTTTGGCGGTTTAAAATTCAGTGCTATCTGCCCCGCTTTGCGGCCCAGATGCTGAGTTTACTGCAGCCCCATGAGTGTTGACACACGTATGGCTACCCAGATCAGGCTGAAAGCTTTCACCCTGGCTGCGCGTTTTGTTGTCATATAATAGCCCTGCGGGGTGCTTTTTTATAAGCAATGACGCTTCCAGCCTCTCTTCCTCCACTCTCTGTGAGTTTATGGTGATTATGCACTACATGGGCCCTGGGCTTCGGCCCCCGGGACTTTGGTGTTGGATCCCTGTACGCACGGCGTGTTGCATTGTGTTCCCCTAGCGTAAGCTATTACGCAGTACGAGAGATACTCTCGTAAGAGAGCGTAACCTCTGTTCTCTCTAGAGAGGGAACGAGTACTGCGTATCTTGCCGTGCTTGGAATACGCTCTGGTTCGCTTCAGTGGTAAAAACCAGTTTGTATCAGCCTAACGAGCATATTTATAGGGTGAGACCACGCCCCTTCTGGCGGGACGTGACGATAAGGGCGCGAATGGCCCCCATTGGTCATTACGTCACGCAGAGTCTCTCTCGATAGGCTGCTGCATTTGCTGCAGAGCAGCCAATAGGCGCGCGAGCTGTTTCGCCTATGTCTGCTTGCTGCTGCAAAGCGTTTTACATTATTAAAAAATTAAGGATAATTTTTGGCTTCAATATCTCGCGGAAAAGAGTTTTTCCCATAGCGTAAGCTATTACGCAGTACTCGTTCCCTCTCTAGAGAGAACAGAGGTTACGTTAGTAACCGAGTACGTTTTGTGATCAGCAAGGGCGCATTGAATTGATCAAAAGTGACAATAAAGACATTTATAATTTTACAAAAGATTCCGTTTCAATAAATGCTGTTCTTTTAAACTTTCTATTCATCAAAAAATAAAATGTATCACAGTTTCCACACATGCATAAAGCAGCAATTTAAATGAATGTAAGATATATCAGTGACACTTGGTTCATTAGTTAATATATTATCTAACATGAGCGAACAATGAGCAATACATTTCTTACAGTATTTATTAATCTTTGTTAATGTTAGTTAATAAAATACAGTTTATTGTTTATGTTAGTTTACAGTGCATTAACTAATGTTAACAAATACAACCTTTGATTTTAACATATTAGTAAATGTTGAAATTAATATTAACCAAGATTAATTAATGCTGTAGAAGTATTGTTAGTTAACTAATGTTAATAATGAACCTTATTGTAAAGTGTTACCAATCTTTATTTGTTTATGTCTGTTTGGACGCAAAGGCATAAGTTGCAGTCTAAAGTATAATCAGCATTACAGGTGAAACAAAAAATTAGAATATGGTGCAAAAGTTCATTTATTTCAGTAATTCAACTTAAAAGGTGAAACTAATTATAGACTCATTACATGCAAAGTGAGATATTTCAAGTCTTTATTTGTTATAATTTTGATGATTATGGTTTACAGCTTATGAAAACCTTTTCAGAATTTGGGGTTTTCATAAGCTGTAAGCCATAATCATCACAATTATAACAAATAAAGGCTTGAAATATCTCACTTTGCATGTAATGAGTCTATATTTCACCTTTTAAGTTGAATTACTGAAATAAATGAACTTTTGCACGATATTTTAATTTTTCGAGTTTCACCTGTAATGTCATCTTCGACTAAAAGCCATAGTTTTTAGTGGAGGTTTTGGTGATATTATCAACTGACTACGTTTACATGCAGCCAATTTTCGGGTTATGGTCGGATTAAGGTCACTATTCGGGTTTCTGAAACATTAGGAATAACCCGTTTACATGCGTGAGCAGAGAGAGTTTCTCCTGTATACATGGAATTGCAATAGAGGGAATGCATTAACATCACTTCCCCGCCGGAACACGCCCCCCTCAGCGGGACTGAGTGGCAGAAGAGCTGCTGCGTGACTGGAGTTAATAGGGGAAACTGCGTTAACGCGAGTAAAACAAACTATTATCAGTTTAAACTAAAAGTTGGACTCGATATAGTGTTCCTTACAACTTATCAAAGATCCAGTGATCCATGGATATTGACATGCAGCCAGGAATCGTGTTTTCTGACATTTATATGTGCCTGATTTCGACGCCGGGGAAATAAATGAAGACAATTTGCCTGTAAACGTTTTATATAAATACAATATAGATAGGTCTAAATCCGAGTGATCACTTACATTACTGTTATACTGTATATCATCATATCGTCCAGCCCTAAAACTTGTATAGTTTTTTGTCAGTGTTTATTTAAAAACATCCAATTATGCAGAATATAGTCTGTTCTGTAGCTTTTTGCAGTCTGTAAAAATATACAGTACCTCAGATTTCTGGTCAAATCTAGTTGTACAGTCAATCGCAAAGCTCTTTCCCGTTTTAGATGTGTTTTGTGTGATTTTTACGGCATTGACGCTGAAAACGAATGCTGCCGCTCAGTCTTTTTGCCACTTGTGGGCGTGACCGCATTCACTCCGGCCGACGGTGACGTCATGCGCATACCCTCTATATCCCGATGTAAACGGCGACGCACGGGTAGCGTCAAGACGTACGGAAAACCTTAAGACGCAATATGCGTCATTTCCGATTCTTCTTCCTGTATCCAAAGACAACAACAGCAGCAGCACGCGGATAATGAATAGTTCAGGGCAGATAGCGATCGCCTTTGTTTGCGCTTTGGTGCTGGTACTGACCTCGCTCCAAAAGCATGCTGTGCTGCGTCTCGCCATGTTTACTTCCGGTATACTGCACGCGGGTTTTTGTGTATGCGCCGAGAAGTTCCTCTACTCAAAAGACCAAGATTCCTTGCGAATAGAACATGCGCAGAACACAAATCACTATGGGGATATGCCGATGCGCGTTTACATGACCAAAAATTCGGGTTAGAAAAGGGGTACCCCAGGTATCATATCCCGGTTTTTAAAATCCGGGATATCAGCATATTCGGGTTTTTGCAGGTGTTTACATGGCCGTGCGCGACCGGGTTATTGCTAATATCCCGGTTTTGAACGTGTTATTGGCTGCATGTAAACGTAGTCACTGCCTTGTTTCTCACATCAGATTCAGAAACGGCGTATGAAACTGTTCTGCTTGATCCTGATCACCTTTACTCCTCACGCTCTCCTGAAGCGCTGTGAAGATCATGTGTAAAAGCAGCGTGACCCCTGAGTGGAAATAGTGCAGAAATTAATCGAATCAGTCAAGCAGACGACGCTTTAATTGACATTGTGATCCATCATCAACCTCTCCGTCCTCGTCAGAGATAATTGACTTGAAATGTTGCTCAGACGTCAGATTTGTCTTGTACCTATCCGGCCGACTTTAATATGCGCTTCAAATATCATCTTTCATTCAACTAATGAGTGTATTAGGGAGTCTGTTCATCTATATACACTGTGATTTAAGCACTATTTTTTTTTTCCAAATAAGTTATTTTAATAATTAGTTATTAAACCTGCAAACTCGTCGTCTTTTGACGAAATTCCCTGTCATTGAATTTGCCTTTTCATTTATTCAGGCTGTCTGTTGTTTTTAGTTCAGACCGGTTATATATAACATACACTACCAGTCAAAAGTTTTGGATCGGTAAGATTTTTGATTAAAAATACAAAAAAATTCTAATGTAAATCATCTGTTTTCTAGTGAATATATAGTAAAGTGTAATTTATTCCTGTGATCTTTTCAGCATCATTACTCCAGTCTTCAGTGTCACATTCCTTCAGAAATCACTCTAATATGAGGATCTGATGCTCAAGACACATTTATGATTATTATCAGTGTTGAAAACATTTGTGCACATTTTTATTTCAGGATTCTTTGATGGATAGAAAGTTCAAAAGAACAGCATTTATCTGAAATATAAATCTTTTGTAAAATTAAACACTACCGTTCAAACGTTTGGGGTCAGTGAGAATTCTTATTTAATTTTTTGGGGGGAAATAAATAAAATAAATCAATACTTTTATTCATCAAGGATGAATTAAATTGATCAAAAGTGACAGTAAAGACATGTTCCAAAATATTCTATTTCAAATAAATGCTATTCTTTTGAACTTTATATTCATCAAAGAATCCTGAAATAAATATGTACACAACTGTTTTCAACACTGATAATAATCATAAATGTTTCTTGAGCATCAGATCCTCATATTAGAGTGATTTCTGAAGGATCATGTGACACTGAAGACTGGAGTAATGATGCTGAAAATACAGCTTTAATCACAGGAATAAATTACACTTAGAAAACAGTTATATTAAATCGTCATAATGTTAAAGGGGTCATGAACTGGCTTTTTACTTTTTTATTGTTGTCTGAGGTCAACTTATGACGTTCGCTTGGTTTTTACATTCAGAAACATCAAAATAAATAACAAATAGACTATTTTCTACCCTAGTTTTTAGCCTAGCCCAAAAACGCTCGGTTTTTATGGGCGTCTCGCATTGAAGACTTGGAAGTAAACGCCCACTGCTGTGAGTGGATAACAGTTTTGCATATTATAATGAGTTTGGTGTAATGCGCGAATCGGTGGGCGGGGCTAAACCGGCCGTGTTGAAGTAGGCGTTGATCTTCTTCTGCGGGGGAGGGGGGTGTTTTATCCTCTTTGTCGTCATAGTTCCCCACTTTGAAAACGAGTCGTTTGCTGAGCCTGGTGTCAATAAAAGCTTTTATTGGACTAACAAGGACGTTTTCAGTTCTGAAACTTACAGGATATTCTTATAATATGATGACCTCTTAGATGTCAAAAGCTCAAGGAAAATTTGATTTCTCAGTTCATCACCCCTTTAAACAATATTACTGTTTTTTGTATTTTTAATCAAATAAAGGCAGCTTTGGTGAGCCGAAAAGACTTCTATTAAAAACATTAAAAATCGTACCGATCCAAAACTATTGACCGCCAGTGTACATAATCATTTATTAAGTTGACATTTTATTTTATTCAAAAACTTGTGCTGTAAAGTTACTTAGTTTGTACGCCGCTCTGGAGTTTGCAGGTGTTTTATCATCCACTAGGTGAAAATTATAAGTGCTATTGCTTAGAAAAGTATGAATACATCGGCAAACCGCATGATTTCAGGATATTATGTTTGTAACCTAAACCATATGTGGCAAATGTTAGAACAAATCCCTAAAGCTAAGCATGAGTGACAGTAGGGATGTTGTCTCTCCGCTTATTTCCATCCGTCTCCTACCTGCGCTTCTCTTCACATTTATCTTCTGACATTCGTTTCTCTAAAGACTCCACAGTCTTTTGTTTTAAGCTCTGGAAAGTCTCGCTCGGTTGCTCAAGCTCTCGGTTATCAGGCGCTTCAGGGTTCAGCTGAGTACGAAACACGCTTAAGTTTATTACACAAACCCTGTGAATCCCAGGAATCCCTGGTCTTGGAAAGCAGGCGTTCTCCACCCGTCTCACACACACTGCATCACAGATGGCAGACCTGGGCGATCGTAATTATCACTGGTTTATTAACCCGATCTGGGCCGGCAGTATTGTAGAAAGACAGGGGCTTCTGGTAATTGACACTGATGAAGTTTGATTAGTTGTGTTGCTTTAACACTCTCCTCCGAAGTCCCGGCGGGTTTGCTGTGTGATGATAATATTCGCATTGTTTGTGTTCCCTTCAATAATTCCGGCGTTCTTGATTCACATCACATCATCTGTTCCTTGTCCAGCGATTGCTTTCTGTCAGAAGGGATTACCTGTGATCACTGGCTTAGTGGTTTCTTCACTTCTAAGTGAACTTAATCCACTTTTATTGCCTCTTTTGAATGTTTCCTCAAAGTGTCTCAGATTTGGGAGATCTTTGTCAGTTAGACATGACGCATAAACTGGGAAATTATAATACTTAAAGGGACAGTTCACCTAAAAATGGAGCTTGTATTAATGTCTTCTGCATTACAAAAAAAAAAAAAAATGTTAAAGTGCCCCATTAGGCTTTTTCAAATATAATCTTTCATGTAATACAGCTGTACATGTAAAAGGTTTGCAAAGTGCACGACAAATAAAGTTATCGTCTCCTAAAAGAAAGAAGTGATTCTGAACGGTTGAAACGAGTCGAGATCCTGTTACAATGTAACTAATTTGCATAATGCCCGTCCTATGGTCTTGATTGGCTGAACCGCGTCTCTAAGCCCCGCCCTCAAACACTGTAGTGTATCTGAGACGGGAAGAGTTCGGTTCGTGTTGTTCGTGTCGAGAAGACGCTGTTTTCTGCTGACAAAGCAAATCCACTGTGATGAGATTGATATGGTGAAACCCACACTTTATATCACTGGGGAAAATTCCAGCCCGATCTCACGGCAATTCCTACGAATTTTACGAGGTGGCTAATTCGTACTAATTCATACGACCTCACTCGTACAAATTCGTAAGATTTTTGCTAATTCGTACATATTTTACGAGTTACCAAATTCGTATGGATTCGTACAAATGACCTACCCCTGACCCCGCCCCTAAACCTACCCATCACGTGGGTTTAGACAAATCGTACAAATTCGTACGAGTGAGGTCGTATGAATTAGTACGAATTAGCTACCTTTTAATCACTTGTACGAATTTGTACGAATTGGTCGTGTGATAGCGTTGGAAAATCCAGATGTTAATGAAAATTTATTTTCCGACATGCGCTGTAAGCAGTCGACCAATCACAAAAGACTTGGCCGTCTGGCCAATCAGAGCAGAGCAGCTCTCAGAGAGGCGGAGTTTAGAGAGACTGAATCTTCAAACTAACCGTTTCAGACTCTTCGAGACAATAGGTGATGTTCACTGTATATTAGAGAGAATTAAAGTGTTTTTTGAACTTGGAAACCTGTTGTCGGAGACTCCGAAACAACATTAGGATCTTTAAGAAAGCCATACAGGTTTGGAGTAAGGTCGAGTTGATACAGGTGAAGTTTATCACTTGTAACGTATGGTTATCGCTAATGTATCGTAATGCATCACACATCATCCAAATGCATTTTTGACTGTCAGAAAAGAAAACTCCGCTGACTGAACAAGCAGCGTTTGCATGAATTCACCTCCTAAAACAAACATCACCTTAATGTCACATCTAATGATCTAGAACAAATTCAAGTGAGCTTGACAAAAACCCCAAGCACATATCTAATGTCTACAGTGCTTATTTCCCAGTAGAAATGGAGTCATGAGTTGGAAAATAAATTAGCATTTAGAAATTGATTTAGTTTTTTCAACCTCTTATTTTTAAGGATGTTTGTACGTGCATTGAAAAGGCAGTTTCCAGACAAAGCCTTGAGCATGTTTTATGTTATTGTTATAATATTTTTATCATTTAAAACTTAACATGCATTCTTAACCCTATAAAGCCTGACAAATGAAATAAGTTAGAATGGAGCATTTGTTGAATCTTTAGACAAAATATGTGTATTTTGTTAAAGTCCCCATGTAGTCAATAATTTTATCCCTTAGTACTCGTCATCTTTGATCACCAAAATTACATATTTAAAAGTTTTTCCTTTAAAAGTTTTTTCTTTAAAAAAAAAAATGTATTCATGCCTTAAAATATCTTGAATGTAACTCGACACCCTTGCCTCATTTAGTATGCTAGGTTCTATGAATATGCAAATGAGCCCCGCCTCCACTCACTCCCTCAGCTCAGAGATCCACTGGTTGACGATCACACGTTGATCTGATTGGTTACAAGGTCGTTTGTGACGTCAGAAACACCAGCGATTTCAAACCGTGTTTTTGAGACTGTCTTTGGTTCACTGCAGTTTTAAGCAGAAAATACGTCGACTTATGAACTTACACATTAAAAACACCACATAGGCATATAAACAACATTAAAAGCTGGATTTTCACCACAGGGGGACTTTAAATATCATTTGATACATCAGGCTTTGTCTGATATAGTGAGAATATGGAGCTGAGCAAAAATATGCAGTTTTGGTTTTATCAGATGCTGATATTTATATGCACAGATTTATTCCAATATTAAGCAGGTTCCCAATATAAATTAAGAGGTATTTG
>JARWKJ010000016.1:1232629-1245129 GCA_029959095.1 Rhinichthys osculus | reverse complement strand
TATCAATGAGATTTATGTGTTTAGATGTAGTTGGTATGACTGACCTATTTTCTGGGCTCGGTGATCTCAGCGTGATGTTAATCTTGTTTCTCGTATCAGTTTATAGCGCTCGGTGTCAGCGGTCACCGCGGGGAGGCCGGCGTATAATCTGAGCGATTGCTGGATGAGAGAAAGATTTCCCGGCGTGAGAGTAAAGCAGAATGAGGAGTGGAGATAAAGGCTAAATGAGTCTGTGGTCGGAGAGAGCCTGAGGGTTTGATTTGGGCTCGTGCAATCAGAGTTTGTCTTTGTTGTGGGATTTTTGTATAATATTTTACAATACCCAGGTTATTTATTTATTTACACTACCATTCAGAAGATGGAAAGAAGTCTCTTCTGCTCACCAAACAGTTTTCTATGTGAATATGCAGTAAAGTGTAATTTATTCCTGTGATCAAAGCTGAATGTCCAGCATCATTACTCCAGTCTTCAGTGTCACATGATCCTTCAGAAATCAGTATAATACATTATTAGATGTGCATTAGTTCACTTTTTCAGCAGCTGTAGTTACTTTTTCCATTTATTTCTCCCATAGGGATTTAAAAAAAAGTCTTGGTTAAAGCGTTATAAGATATGAACAAAAGCAACCGGCTACGAGGAGAATCACAACATTACACACTTTGATTTGAAGCAGAAAAGTGTTTGAAAATCGGATAAAATTACTGTAAACTTAACAGCTTTAGTGAGGGAAAGAACTACAATCCTATGAAGCATTGCAAACAGCATAATCGAATTAAAAATGGAGAAACATAAAACTACTAGTTTAAGTAAGTTGTTTGTATATATAAAATCAATATTTTTATGCATATATATCCATATATAACCCACATTTCAGTATTTTGAGAGTGTAGAGAGATCGACTCGATTACATCACTCGCAGTGCTTCATGGGAGTGGGCGGAGCTAACGAGATCTTTTGGTGCATTTTGCTTGTTTTGACTCTGATTGGTGGAATTTTCTGCACAGCATCATGGGTAATGTCGTTTTTCACCATTAATTCTTCAGTTAAACACGATCATTTTAAAACTAAGTTGAAATAAATTAGTATTCAACAGAAGCAAACTCCATCGATTAACAACCTCGTCGCTCACAGTAGTGCTGACTTTAACACCTTTATAAGTTATTTTTACCCTATGGTATAAGTTATTTTTATCCTAAGTATTAGTTATTTTACCAGTTTCCCTATGGAGAAAATGAATGGAGTTTCTACTTCCAGAACTCGACTGTTGCACTCGATTTGCTGCTCACAAAACATTTCTGATTATTATCAATGTTGAGTTATTATTTTTGGAGGAAACCATTTTCAGGATTCTTTGATGAATAGAATAGAAAGCTCAATAGAACAGCATTAATCTGAAATGGAATCTTATGTAACATTGTAAATGTCTTTACTGTCACTTTTGATCCATTTAATGCATCCTTGCTAAAAAAAAAAGTATTTATTTCTTTTAAAAAAATATTGACCTCAAACTTTTAATAAACATCAGTGCATTATAAAAAAGTGTTTGTTATTGTAATAATTTTTTTATTATTTTTTTATTGTTGCTGTGGTTTTTGGGTGACGTTTAGTGGATCTTTGAAGCGGATCTGTTGTGTCAGAGTGTGTGAAGCGGGTCTGAGAGTGTGTGAAGCGGTTCTGAGAGTGTGTGAAGCGGGTCTGAGAGTGTGTGAAGCGGGTCTGAGAGTGTGTGAAGCGGGTCTGAGAGTGTGTGAAGCGGGTGAAGCGGTTCTGAGAGTGTGTGAAGCGGGTCTGAGAGTGTGTGAAGCGGGTCTGAGAGTGTGTGAAGCGGGTCTGAGAGTGTGTGAAACGGGTCTGAGAGTGTGTGAAGCGGGTCTGAGAGTGTGTGAAACGGGTCTGAGAGTGTGTGAAGCGGTTCTGAGAGTGTGTGAAGCGGGTCTGAGAGTGTGTGAGAGTGTGTGAAGCGGGTCTGAGAGTGTGTGAAGCGGGTCTGAGAGTGTGTGAAGCGGGTCTGAGAGTGTGTGAAACGGGTCTGAGAGTGTGTGAAGCGGGTCTGAGAGTGTGTGAAGCGGGTCTGAGAGTGTGTGAAGCGGGTCTGAGAGTGTGTGAAGCGGGTCTGAGAGTGTGTGAAGCGGTTCTGAGAGTGTGTGAAGCGGTTCTGAGAGTGTGTGAAGCGGGTCTGAGAGTGTGTGAAGTGGTTCTGAGAGTGTGTGAAGCGGGTGTGAGAGTGTCTGAAGCGGGTCTGAGAGTGTGTGAAGCGGTTCTGAGAGTGTGTGAAGCGGTTCTGAGAGTGTGTGAAGCGGGTCTGAGAGTGTGTGAAGCGGTTCTGAGAGTGTGTGAAGCGGTTCTGAGAGTGTGTGAAGTGGGTCTGAGAGTGTGTGAAGCGGGTCTGAGAGTGTGTGAAGCGGGTCTGAGAGTGTGTGAAGCAGTTCTGAGAGTGTGTGAAGCGGGTCTGAGAGTGTGTGAAGCGGGTCTGAGAGTGTGTGAAGCGGGTCTGAGAGTGTGTGAAGCAGTTCTGAGAGTGTGTGAAGCGGGTCTGAGAGTGTGTGAAGCGGGTCTGAGAGTGTGTGAAGCGGGTCTGAGAGTGTGTGAAGCGGGTCTGAGAGTGTGTGAAGCGGGTCTGAGAGTGTGTGAAGCGGGTCTGAGAGTGTGTGAAGCGGGTCTGAGAGTGTGTGAAGCGGGTCTGAGAGTGTGTAAAGCGGGTCTGAGAGTGTGTGAAGCGGGTCTGAGAGTGTGTGAAGCAGTTCTGAGAGTGTGTGAAGCAGTTCTGAGAGTGTGTGAAGCGGGTCTGAGAGTGTGTGAAGCGGTTCTGAGAGTGTGTGAAGCGGGTCTGAGAGTGTGTGAAGCGGGTCTGAGAGTGTGTGAAGCAGTTCTGAGAGTGTGTGAAGCGGGTCTGAGAGTGTGTGAAGCGGTTCTGAGAGTGTGTGAAGCGGGTCTGAGAGTGTGTGAAGCGGGTCTGAGAGTGTGTGAAGCGGGTCTGAGAGTGTGTGAAGCGGGTCTGAGAGTGTGTGAAGCGGGTCTGAGAGTGTGTGAACCAGCAGTTCTCCTGACTTATACGATATAATCAATTGCAGCATAACTTTTTTCCAACAGGAGTGTGATCAAAAGCGTTACACGTTTAATGGGCGACTTTAAATACAATTACCCCAGAATTTGTTTCTTTGTTGCATGATTATTGTATATTTTACCATATTTTATAAAACCCATTTTTCATTCATTCATTAACTTATCTTTATTTGTTTATTTTTGCATTTTGTAAAATTTTGTTTTGTTTAATATTCTGTGATAATATAAGCTATATATATATATACTATTGAGATAAAAAATATGGACAAGTAGAGAAAATGATCATTTGTTCGCAAAAACAGTATAGAAATATTTCTATATTAGGAAAACACTAAAAGTGACGGATCATTTGCAGTTTTATGTTATGTTAATATTCCTTTTTTAATGTTACATGCATCTTTTATACTGAATAAAAAATCTTTAATTTAATAGAAGCTTTGAGCATTGATATATCTTGGCGTGTCGGATAAAACTAAAAATAAAATAGGTGGTGTCTACAAGATATGAGTTTTGTGCTTAAAACAGAATAAGGAATGTGTGTGAAGGGCCTGTCGAGTCTTCATGGAGAACCCTGCGTCTCGACCGTCATCTCCTGCTGATAATGCAGACAAAAGCGGATTTTGCTCTCGATCGCCTTCAATTTCGTCTGTCTGAACAAATGAAAGGTTTAGCATTATCCAGACAGAATTACTCTTTCCACCAGAGATCGCTCACAGAATCAACGTCCTGAAATGGACCTTTCTGATTGGATGAGTGTGAACTGTGATTGTACATTTTATTGAATTCTACAGAGAACAACAAGTGTCTCAAGTTCTCCATGGGGAAACTGATTTTATGGTTATAAACTGTTAAAGTCAGCCCTACTGTGAGCTATAGTTTTAAAATAATCGTTTAACAGTTGAATTTGTAGTGAAAAACTACATTACCCATAATGCTGTACAGAAAATTCCACCAATCAGAGTCAAAACAAGCAAAATGCACCTTAGCTCCGCCCACTCCCATGAAGCACTGCGAGTGATGTGATCGAGTCGATCTCCTTACACTCTCAAAATACTGAGATGTGTGGGTTATATATGGATATTTTGCAATACACTTAAAATATATTGATTTTATATGTATAATCGACATTTTTAAATGGGTAGTTTTATATTTCTACACCATTTTCAATTCGATTATGCTGTTTGCAATGCATCATGGGATTGTAGTTATTTCCCTCACTAAAGTTCACAGTCTTTTATATTTTCCCATTTTCAAACACTTTTCTGCTTCAAATCAAAGTGTGTAATGTTGTGATTGTCCTCGTAGCCGGTTGCTTTGGTTCATATCTTATAACGCTTAAACCAAGACTTTAAAAAAATTCCCTATGGGAGAAATAAATGGAAAAAATACTTAAAAGTACACCTACAAGGTAGTCTGATTAACACATTTTTTTGTATTAATAAATGCAATTATTTATTAAACATTGAGGATTAACTCTAGTAAGTGCATTACAGTTTAATCACTAACTCACTGCCACTGTTGACTTATTGCTTTATTTACATCACGTGGATTGGTCGTGTTGTGGATAGTATTTTCTCATTTAGTTCTCATTTATTACACATCATTATTTTAGGCCACTTTGACACTAGAGCTGATTAAACAGCAGGAAATCTATTCAAAACGCTCCACAAATCTTGTAGTAAAATACATTAACACAAGATAACATTAGGATGCATTTGCAATTTAAAATTCTGAAATCTAAGATTGTCTTTGATTATCTATATCGGCTACTGTATGTAAACTGCACACCATATATCATTGTATCTTTGATCTGGTTTCTAAAACGTGTTATGATCACTGTACCATGATGTAACCCCACTGCAAGCTAATTTTAAAGTTGTTAAAGCGTTTTGTACTTGCTGGGATTTTCTCATGTTTATTTTTTAATTGGCCATAAAAGGTTTGTGATAAAAGAGATTGTGCACTTGCAGGACTTTGGGTCTGTCTGTAAACGTTTGCTTGATGTTGAGCTTTTAAAAAAATTATTTTCTGTATTTTCAATTCATTATGAGAACTGCATATAATGCTGTAGACATGGTCCTGTCTTTTCTGTTTAATTGTTTTCTAATTAAAATTTCAAAATGGATTAATTTAAAGAGGACCTAATATGCCTTTTCACAAAGTCTTTACAGGTTTGCATGCATTATTCCCTCATATTCTCCATTGTTGCGGCTCCTCTCTTCCCAGTCTGTCAGTAACGCTCTGTTTACTTCCTGTCTCTATGAAGCCCCTCCTTCTGAAAAGCACACTGTGCTCTGATTGGTCGGCTGGAGCAGTGTGTTGTGATTGGTTGAGCGCTTCGAGTGTGTTTGGGAAATGTCCCGCCCCTTTCCATAACCGCCAGTTTAACACACTACTAACTAACTCAACCAGGCCCCGCCCCTTTATTCTGCGCATTAATTATTATAATGAGGAATATTGTGACGTGTTCGTTCCCGGGAGAAACTCGAGACTACAATGGAGGCGTTTCAGGAGTTAATTGACAACCTGTTCACTGTGCAGAATCTATAGATGATATAGATTGTGCCTATATATCAATATGCAATTTTATACTGATATTTTGTGATACTTGGCATTGTAGGATCTTTTTTTATAAATCTGTTTATCAATATGTCCTAACAGTCAAAACTATTTTACTTTATAACAGCTTCTTGTATCTTATTGCTTAATTCAATCCAGATTTTAATGAAAGGGCCTTTAGAGGATTTCACAGCTTTTGTTTGTGAGAAACAAGATGCCAATTTATGTTTTTGCTCTAATTGTTGTATATTTGGAATCGATTATGTTTCTCTCCTGTTAGACTGTGTTGTCCATTATAAACACAATTTATTCTGTCCCAATAGATGGAATTATTTAAGTGTGGGTAATTTGAAATATCAATTTAGAGTTTAGCATAAAGAGATTGGCTATTGAATTGTGTACATGTGTTGCATGTGTGATTTCTCAAGAACATGTCTGGATCATACTTCACCCTATATAATAAAATATATATATATAATTTTAAATGAAGAAAAAGGGGAAAAAACACACTTCTATGAACAATATATTGCAATGTTTGAGTCACACACTCTTCCTCAGCTGTTGCATAACTAGTGTTGCAATATAATGATGTTTTTGCAAGCTATGGTGTGTGTGTGGGATCTTTTCCGTTCTCTTCACGGTGTGTTAATGTCTTATGCTCATGCCTGTGTCATTCAGGTGCGAGGATTTATTTGTTAAGAAATGCCGATGCAGTGAGAAGCAGTTTGTCCACATTGAAAGCAATTCACAATGTTTTAATGTGCAGTTATATCACTTATATATTGCTGTCATGGGATTACATTTTTAATCTGATTCATTACATGATGTGCCGATTAAGTAATCAAATTAATCGCAAATTAATCCCACATCAATTTTGGCTGAGAAATTACGATAATTTAAAGTCATTATTGTGTTAGAGATGAGAAAAGCATTGAATAGATATTACAAATATCTATATAGGGTTCTCGACTCAATTTTAAAGAACCCTTAATGCCAAAAAGGAGAATATTTAAGGAGAAATGTCTTCAATTGGTGCATAATACTAAATGTTTTCTAGTGATAAAGAGTGTGTTTACAAATAAAGTATGTTTAAAACTAATTAATTATAACTAAATCCATACAATGATCTCTTGATGGAAACCCTAAAATGTTCAATAACCCCTTTATGCTTCTTTTCTTCTAAAACTTAAAAAGCAACATCACATTTGCCATCGTGCTGATATTCAGAAAAAACGTCATTCTTGCTTTTTTGATATTGCTAAACTAGATCACATACAATATAATTAGGCAAAAACACATAAAATGGCTTTTTTTGCTCTCATATCTTCAATTTTACTAGTATTTTAACTGCATTCTAATCACACAGTCAATAATAAGTAATAAATAAATAATTATTAATAAGTTTTTTCCCCCCCATAATTAATCGCACCAAATAAACACGTTAAATCAACAGCCCTAAATTACTATATGCAGTGATATATTTTTTGGACCAATGCGATTTAATAATAAGAGTTATCAGGCGTGATGTCATATGAATCAAAAATAAAATAACGAAAATATATATTTTTATTATAATTATTTTCTTTCTCTCAATTCAAATGTGATGTTATATTTGGCTGTCCCTGAACCCCTGGCTCTTTTGTATTCTGTAAGTAAATGTTTAAATTAATATATATATATATATATATATATATATATACACTACCGTTCAAAAGTTTGGGGTCAGTGAGAATTTTATTTTTATTTTTTGGAGGAAAGAAATCAATACTTTTATTTATCAAGGACAGTAAAGACATTTATAATGTCACAAAAGATTCTATTTCAAACAAATGCTGTTCTTTTGAACTTCCTATTCATCAAAAAATCCTAAAAAAACAACAAAAAACTGTACAACTGACAGACCAACAACTGTTTCAACATTGATAATAATAATAAATGTTTCTTGAGCATCAAATCCTCATATTATACTGATTTGTGAAGGATCATTTGACACTGAAGACACTGACACTGGTGATGCTGAAAATTCAGCTTTGATCACAGGAATAAATTACACTTTACTGTATATTCACACAGAAAACAGCTGATTTACACTGGAATAATATTTAATACTATAACTGATTTTTGTTGTATTTTTAATCAAATAAGCGCAGTCATGGTTAGCAGAAGAGAATTCTTTTAAAAGTATTTAAAATCGTACCGACCCCAAACTTTTGAACGGTAGTGTATATATATAAAATCCTGTTGCTATTTGTAGCTGGTTGAGACAAGCACTCATATATACACTGACGAGAGCTTTTATCGCAGTAATGACAGTCTAATGGAAAAAATCCAGATGCATCACACTAATGAGAATATGCACTTAATTGACATGAAAATGATGAAAAAATTCTTGATGGCCCCAAAAATAGTCTTTGTGTTATTTCTGCGTTCTCGGTGGATCTGAGATGTGTGGCTTGATGCTTCCAGTCCCTTCTGGATTCATTCCTCCTGCTTTGAGAGATGGGAGAGGAAAGATCCTTGATCTCAGGGAGTCGGCAAAGCTAATTACTCCTTAAGGGAAGCGGAAAGGGATAAATGGAAAAGCTCAATTAATGCTGGTTGTCATTACCAGTCTATTTGCTCAGGTTGAGGCGTATAAAAAGCCCTGGTAATGTGAGAGTAGATGCTCACCCACGATGACACGAGGAACCCAACCGCTAACGCCTCAGCCTTCTGACGACGGTGACTCAAACACGACGCATAGTTATAGATATTCATGACACAATCAAACCATTACGGGCATCAGCGCACAAACTGGCACGGTTTGAGTAATGTGATTGGGATGTCAGATGCCACCAGTTGTTTGTCTTCTTCAGGGAGTTGAGTGATGTGTTCAGCGCGGAGAGGAATACTAACTAGCTATACAAACACTTCCAAGAGGGTAATTGTATTGCTCAGAGATTGGTCTGTCATAACTCAGGAGATGTATGTAGGTTGCAAACCTTTTTAATTCCATAATTTGGTGATAAGTAAGGAGTAATTGACGATGGGTATGCCACCTCAGGTATTTTTCAATAATTCAACGGCCCGTCAATTATTCTGCTTATACTAGAGGTACCACACCTCAAAACAGTGTGCAGATTATGTATTTCAAGACATTTTTCAGGTTTTTGTTCTTAAAACGCTCTCGTGTGTAGGACTCATTTCTTACGCATCTCATCCCACGCCTCCATTGCTGATTCACAACGTCATTTTAGAGCTAGTAACGGAGACTTGTGCCATTGATAATGCAGTTATTAGAGAGAGATAGAGAGAGATTTAGCGTGTGTGAATTACCTGAGTCTGTGTGTCTCTCAGTGTTCGGCAGTGTCTCTAATAGTGAAACTGTAAGTTTATCTGCTTCAAAAACAGCGCTGTTATTTCCTCTCTAGTGAGAAATGTCGTGTAGCTTTTACGTTGCTAAACAATTTCACGGATACAATCATCAGAGGAGCGCTGACAACACGTTTCTGTGCAAGTGTGTGTCTGTATGTGTGTGTGTTTGAGCGGGAGAAAGAGAGTATGTGCTTTCTACACATAATAAAACGTAATTTTTTGGCAAAACGTGGTAATAATGTGTTGTTTTATCCGATATGTATTTGCTTGGTCAGTGTCGTCGTGGGTTTTGCCTCTTTTGCTGTCGTCGGCTGTAAAGACCTTTGAAGTAACTTATTTGGCGCAGTGATATGGAGCTGTAATGCGTTCAAAACCTGCCTGGACTACTTTAGCCGTGAAGATAATTGCACACCTTCGTCAACCAATCAGATTCAAGCGTTCAACAGCCCCGCAGTATAAGTTATTTTAAAAACTATGTGTACGGTTTCAGTGTAAACATTTATTATTTGCTACTATTTGCTATTTTGCGGTCACATAATACATTACATTACGGTGCCACATTAAATATATAATTTATTTAATAGCCAAATGTTGCATTTTCATTTTATTTAAATTATATTTTATATGATTATTTTACATTATATGAATTACTTTTTATAAAATATAGAATTTTACAAATATATATACATATATATACAATATATTTAAAGTTTTTTTTTTAAACGGCAAGATTTTTTTGTGGAAATCAAAATTCTTAATTTTTATTGTGTGTGTGTTTGAGCGGGAGAAAGAGAGTATGTGCTTTCTATTTTGTGTCAAAACGTGGTAATAATGTGTTGTTTTTATCCGATATGTATTTGCTTGGTCAGTGTCGTCGTGGGTTTTGCCTCTTTTGCTGTCGTCGGCTGTAAAGACCTTTGAAATACCGGTAACTCATTTGGCGCAGTGATATCGAGCTGTAATGCGGTCAAAACCTGCCTGGACTACTTTAGTCATGCGTTCCCCTGAAGATAATCGCACACCTTTATGAACCAATCAAATTCAAGCATTCAACAGCCTTGTATAAAGTTAAATAGAATGTAAGAAAAATTGATGCATCAGGAATTGATTTGATTGGATTGAACTGAAAGTTCATCCTAATGGGATATTCTGTAAATCTTGTGAGACATTTGTGGGTTATTGCCGTTATTGACTCATATTTCCTTTTCTTTTTACAGGTTTCATCTATACATGTGGTGGGACATTAAAAGGGAAAAATGGGACCATAGAAAGTCCAGGCTTTCCTCACGGATACCCTAACGGAGCGAACTGTACATGGGTTATTATAGCCGAGGAGAGGAGCAGAATTCATATAGTTTTTCAGTCCTTCGCTGTGGAGGAAGAATATGACTTTTTATCTTTATATGATGGACATCCTCATCCTGCGAACTTCAGGACAAGGTAAGAACGGGAGATTGTTAAAGCACAGCCATGACATCAAAATGAGTTTTGTGGCTCTCTGTACTCTGTACAACTCATTTAACATTTGGAAAATGGAGCAAAAATATTGATGACATCATTTCCTGCTCAGGGGCTTATGCAAATTGTGTCTGTGAAACGAGAATGTCCTTGCCACCTGCAAATAGCAAATGTTGATTCATGGCTGTGACATCGAGTAAAGCCGATTGGCTATAAACGGGGAACGGGGAGAATAACGAGCTCTTCCATGTGTTTCGCCTCCACTTCCTGTTTCTATAAGAAATGTGTCCGCGTGGAAGTAAGAATAATGCATCGTCATTCTCACGAAATAAACACAGACAGTCATGGGAAGTAAAAGGGCCTTGTCTTTATTTTGTGGAAATGACTGATTTTTAGATTAATAACTGATTTTTAGATTAATAACTAGACATTAAATATTGACATAATCTATTACAAATATTATTATAAATGTTAAACAGCTGTTTTCTATGTGAATATATAGTAAAGTGTAATTTATTCCTGTGATTTTCAGCATCATTACTCCAGTCTTCAGTGTCACATGATCCTTCAGAAATCACTCTAATATGAGGATCTGATGATCAAGAAACATTTATGATTATCATCAATGTTGAAAACAGTCAAATTTGTGTGGAAATCATGATAAAACAAAAAATCTGGATTGTTTGATAACTAGAAAGTTCGATGAACGGCATATTAAATTTAGTTTTTTAAATGTATTATATAGAATAACATTACACTTTTTTTACACTTTTGTAACATTATAAATGTCTTCACTGTCACTTTTGATCAATTTAATGCACACTTGCTGAATAAAACTATTAATTTATCTTTTATTTGATATCTTACCACAAATGTTTGAATGGTATCCAATAATAATAATCATATTCATAAATGTTTCTTGAGCATCAGATCCTCATATTAGAGTGATTTCTGAAGGATCATGTGACACTGAAGACTGGAGTAATGATGCTGAAAATACAGCTTTGATCACAGGAATAAATTACACTTTACTGTATATTCACATAGAAAACAGCTGATTTACATTACAAAAATATGTCACAATTTTACTGTATTTTTAATTAACTAAATGCAGCCTTGGTGAGCAGAAGAGACTTGAAAAATGTAAATGTTTCCACACTTTTGACAGGTATATTTGTGTGTGTGTGTCTATATATATATATATATATATTCAGGTACCATCTGATGTTTTTCCATTATATACTCTATACTGAATGCACAAAAATTGGGCTTGAATTATTGATTTGGGTTTAAATGTTTTTTTATTTTATTTTATTGTGTTAGACAAAATAGAATCCGGTTTACCAGAGAGTTGCTGCATTACTCGTGTCATAACGCAGTGCTTATATGTGAATTATAGATCCGATTACCAAAGCAACATGGGGTCGAAACTCTTCCAAATGTGTAAAAGCACACAGAATTAACCTACACTAACTCTCCTCTAATTAAAGGGTAAACCAATTATTGCAACGAAACTCTCCACCAGCCAGGAACAAAATCAGCAGTTGCAGCTGAAACTCACTCGTGGCAATTACGATGATGGAAAGTATTTATTTTACACCAATCTGGAATTCACAGACTCCGTATCCAGAAAACGACGCTTCATTGGCCGAACAGATTGCAAAAATAAGCGGCATATTGCACTAGTGATGTCATTTCCTCAGTTTTCCCTCTGCTAGAATGCCAGAGAGTTGTCAGAAAAATACATTTCTGCTAAAGTGTTTGTTTTATTCCCTGAATACCTCCTTTTGTGATTTGTTTTCGGTGTCACAGACGGTTTAGAAAGCGGTCCAGTTGATTCTCATGCCGGAAAGTGTTTATCTGCAACATTGACTCTTCTCTAAGCTCCGCCCCTTTTGTTACAGTTGCTCTATAAAGTCACATATAGTGATTTTCTTTTAGTAAAATGGGTTCAGTATGTTGCTTATATGGCCTGTGAAGCATTTTATCTGTGTTTTCCTTTAGAGAAATTGTTAAATGCCCCTGATTAAAATCTGCTAAGTGAATCACAGAAGACAAAAGCCTCA
>JARWKJ010000016.1:1195129-1225129 GCA_029959095.1 Rhinichthys osculus | reverse complement strand
TATTATGGGTTTATGTGACACTAATATATTAAATAGACTCATTACATGCAAAGAGAGATATTTCAAGCCTTTATTTGTTATAATTGCGATGATTATGGATTACAGGTATTATATATTTTTACGGTATAATGCTTGCAACCACAACTGCCAGTGGTTTACCGTTTTTTTTACTTTCAATAACTGAATTCATTGAAGCAATTTTTTTTTCTCCAGAATTTCTTTGATTTTTTTTTTTTTTTTTTTGTAATGCGTCGTGTAGGTCTTCAATTTCAATCTTTATGGTCTTAAAATGTCTTAAAAAGGTCTTAAATTTGACTTTCTGAAACCGGCAAGAACACTGTAATAGCAGGTAGGCCTAATTAATGACCGAATTCTCGTTTTTGAGTTATCCATCCCTTTAAATGTGCTTATTTTAACATTTGGGTTATTTATGTTTTTATTCGAATGTACACCGATGCAATACACATATAAAACACACATCCGATGCCACTCTCATAGCCACACTCGTCCCTAGAAGGGCCTTTATAAACTACTAGAACAAGTCCAAGATCTGATAGCTGTCTACAAACATTAAAGGATGAAAACCAAAGGATATACTTCATTTTAAAGCCTTCTTGGCACAAATTACAAAGCAAAATCTTCACAGAATATCCATCAATATGCGTGATTTAATACTCCCTGGTCTAATCAGCTGTGCAACTGCTTCGTTTTACTCCGTCCGTAAGAAACCTGCGCAAATTCAATTACTGTAAATTTGACCAATACTCAGTGGTGCTCAATAATTCTTCATGCCTGAAGCATTTCCAGTTTTATAGGGAGAAAAGGTTCAAGCAAATATTCATACGCTCTTTCTCAGCTCTTCGTGGAGTTCATGGTTCGGTTGTCCGATCGGAAGTGTCCGTTCCGTCTCAGATGTTCTTCTAAACGAGCCGAGTGTTGACCGTGAGTGAGCTGTGAAATAATTGGTTCTGTTTGAGTTCATGTTGAGATGTTTGCAGATTCTGTGTCGTGGCGTACAGTATATGAGCACTGTACCGCACTGAGATCTCTTAAGCAGAGTTTCTATTCGAAAGAATCCAGATCGCAGTTAAACACACGTGTTGTCTTGACTACTGAGGTTGTAATTGTTTGCTTATTTATAGAGTTATATTTAACATGTAACGTGTTAAAACTGCTGAGAGAAAGGTAAGTGTTGAGAGACTGCGTCTCACCGAAGCTTTTGTGTTTTCACGGCAGTTGTAACACTTTACATGTATCTTTAAATTAGGCACTAATATGTACACTTGTGTGATATTTACCTTTAAGGAAGTAGTGTGCACCCTTGTGGGGTAAACGGGGTACACACGTGTGGCCCAGGGACCGCTTGTGTACTTTTTTTTCCTGAGAATGTTTATATAATAGCAGTTTACTGTATGTCCTCATGGAGATAGCAAAGTAAATGTGTGTGTGTGTGAGAGTGAGAGAGAAAGTGTGTGAGCGAGTGAGTGAGTGTGTCTGAGAGAGAGAGAAAGTGTGTGAGTGTGTGAGTGTGTGTGTGTTTGTGAGTGAATGAGTGAGTGAGTGTGTGTCTGAGAGAGAGTGTGTGTGTGAGTGTGTGTTTATAAGAGTGTGTGTGTATATATATGTGTGTGTGTATATATGTGTGTGTGTGTGTGTGCGCGCGCGTGTGTGAGTGTGTGTGTATATGTCTGTGCTTGCATGTGAGTGTGTGCTTATGTGTGTGTGTGTGTGTATATGTGTGTGAGTGTGTGTTTATGTGTGTGCGTGCTTGCGTGTGAGTGTTTGTGTGTGTTTTCTGGCGTGTGAGTGTGTGTTTATGTGTGAGTGTGTGTGTATATGTCTGTGCTTGCGTGTGAGTGTGTGCTTATGTGTGTGTGTGTGTGTATATGTGTGTGAGTGTGTGTTTATGTGTGTGCGTGCTTGCGTGTGAGTGTTTGTGTGTGTTTGCGTGCGTGTGAGTGTGTGTTTATGTGTGTGTGTGTGTGTGCGTGCTTGTGTGAGGGTGTGAGTGTGTGCTTGCGTGTGTGTGTGTGTGTGTGTGCTTGCGTGTGAGTGTGTGTGTGCTTGAGTGTGTGTGTGTGTGTGTGTGTGTGTGTGTGTGCTTGCGTGTGAGTGTGTGTATATGTGTGTGTGAGTGTGTGTGTGTTTGTGTGTGTTTGTGTGTGTGTGTGTGTGTGTGTGTGAGTGTGTGTGTGCTTGCGTGTGTGTGTGTGTGTGTGTATATGTGTGTGTGTGTGTGTGTGTGCTTGAGTGTGTGTGTGTGTGTGTGTGTGTGTGTGTGTGTGTGTGCTTGCGTGTGAGTGTGTGTATATGTGTGTGTGAGTGTGTGTGTGTTTGTGTGTGTTTGTGTGTGTGTGTGTGTGTGTGTGAGTGTGTGTGTGCTTGCGTGTGTGTGTGTGTGTGTGTTTGAGTGTGTGTGTGTGTGTGTGTGTGTGTGTGTGTGTGTGCTTGCGTGTGAGTGTGTGTATATGTGTGTGTGAGTGTGTGTGTGCTTGCGTGTGTGTGTGTGTGTGTGTGTGCTTGCGTGTGAGTGTGTGTGTGCTTGAGTGTGTGTGTGTGTGTGTGTGTGTGTGCTTGCGTGTGAGTGTGTGTATATGTGTGTGTGAGTGTGTGTGTGTTTGTGTGTGTTTGTGTGTGTGTGTGTGTGTGTGTGAGTGTGTGTGTGCTTGCGTGTGTGTGTGTATATGTGTGTGTGTGTGTGTGTGTGTGTGCTTGTGTGTGTGTGTGTGTGTGTGTGCTTGCGTGTGTGTGTGTGTGTATATGTGTGTGTGAGTGTGTGTGTGCTTGTGTGTGTGTGTGTGTGTGTGTGTGCTTGCGTGTGTGTGTGTGTGTGTGTGTGTGTGTGCTTGCGTGTGTGTGTGTGTGTGTGTGTGTGCTTGCGTGTGTGTGTGTGTGTGTGTGAACATGGACTCACAGTCAGCCAGCAAAAACCAATAAGACTGAAATCTTTTATTGGCTCTCTCTTTGGGATAATTCCCTTTTTTTCTCTCCACTGTTTGATTGTTCTTCACTCTGGTAATTAATCCCTCAGATCCGCTGGCTGTCCGCAGGCTCAAAGCTTTATTTTTCATTACAAACAACAATTAACAACAAGTAGCATTTTCTGTTTTCTAAGTGGAGAAAACAGAGACTTTTGAGACTTTTGACTATTGGCATAAATAATCTGGTCCAGTTTTCTGCCGGATGAGTTTTCCTGAGATGATTCTGCTTGGCAGTGAGTGACCTCGGCTTAAACACACATTATATTAGCATACGGTTTCACTCAACCTCGTTAATATCCCTCTGGACTTGACTATACAATTTTCTGCTAATTGCCTCGAGGCCAGGTGAGAGATGTGCTTATCAAATCATTAACCTGAGCTCCAGCATTGCAGTAATTCAATTTCTCAGAGTCTTAAATAAAACATAATATTAAAGAAAACTTGAAATGACATTTGCAATTTTGGTAAGAGCTTACTGGAAGGAGTGTGCATAAGACTGACACGACACCTTCATAATCATGACATGACACATGAAGGAGGGTTTATGCATGTTTATGACAACTGTCATTAAGTGTCATTTGCTCAATTATGACATTTTTAATGCAAATATGACATTGTTTGAGATGTCTTGGTAATGACAACATAAATTGTCATAAATATGTCATAAACATGACATAGCAGATTAATTATCAAACGTAAGAAAGCACTTAGCTTTATGGGTAACTTTAAATTAAACTGTCATGTGGTTGGTTTTGACATTGGCTGTCATGAGGCATTATAACTGTCATGAATATTCTTCTTGGCCTCAACTACAGTGGTACACATTGAATTTGTCATTAAAATGTTATAATGCCTCATGACAGCCAATGTCAAAACCAACCACATGACAGTTTAATGTAATGTTAACCCATAAAGCTAAGTGCTTTCTTACGTTTGATAATTAATCTGCTATGTCATGTTTATGACAGGTTGTGTTGTCTTAGTAATGTCAAGTTGTCATGACAAAGACACTGACAGGTTATGATGTGTTGGTTTATGTCAAGGTGTCATAACAAAGACATCTCAAACAATGTCATATTTGCATTAAAAATGTCATAATTGAGCGAATGACACTTAATGACAGTTGTTATAAACATGCATAAACCCTCCTTCATGTGTCCTGTCATGAAGGTGTCATGTCAGTCTTATGCACACTCCTTCAAGTAAAGGGTTACCGCAATGGGTAACCGTGTGGCGCATTTCAGAGCAAAGCAGAATAATCAGCTGCAAATAATTTAGGATGGGAATTGATTGGGATTTGATTGGATTGTGAAAAGTTTGCTTTGATATTATTGGTTGATATTGTTTTGCGCACCCCTGCAGCCTTGATTTCATCAGCAGAAAAGTCATTTCAGAGGTGGAGAGAGATATTGCACTTTCATGAAAGATTATGAAATATGTTTTTTCCTTCGGAATAACATGCATTGATTGAATCGTGAGCAATAAGAGCAGGGATATTGTGAAGGAAAGTAAATAGGGATGATTTTTGATTTCATGTTTACAATAAAAAGCTGCAAAAAAAAGAAGCTATTTTTAAATAGGTTTCAATCAGACTTCAAAATGAATGCTATTGATTGAGGAAATGTTATTCAAACTCAAGCAATCAGATTGTGCTTCTCTTTTGTGCCGCTTTTACAACCACAGAAATTAATTTAAATGTTCAATCTCAGACACTATATTGACTCAGGCACTAACCAACAAACACATGGTGGGAAATATTGTTTATCTTCTAAATATGTAAAAAAAAAAAAATAATAATATCCACTTTTCACATTCTGATCTTTTCCAGATGGAAACAATCAGGTCCCACTTTTACACACTGAATATCTCGATTCACTCGTCAATATTTTACATTGCATTTTAGTAAAATGAGTTGAGAATGCCAATTCACATTAAACTTCAATAATAATAATAATTAAAGCTGCTAGCAGCATTTAGCGGTGTTCAAGCATTTAAGACAGTTAAGACAGTTAAGCTCAAAAGCATCAAAAGACATTAAGGTTTATGTAGCAAGCATTTAACCACTGACATCATAGATGGAATAGACCATGTTTTAGCATGATTTGCCATGATATACAACATTTCAGTGTGATTGTTAATGATTTACTATGTTACAGTATGATTTACCATAGTTTACTATGATATACCGAGTTCTAGTATGATTCACCATGGTTTACCCTATTCTTGCATGATTTACCACAATTGAACAGATTCTAGTAGCCTATGATGTAATATGATTCTAGCATGCTTTATCATAGTTTACCTTGATTTGTCTTAGTTTACCTTGATTTACCATGTTATAGGATGATTTACCAGGATTGTAACATGCTTTACCATGATTAATCACATTGCTAGCATGATTTACCATGATACACCATGTAATAATATTATTTACTGTGATTTACCATGTTTCTATCGTGATTTACCATTATTTACCACGTTGCTAGAAATTATGTGAAGCTTCAGAACAGTAAAGTGAATTGAAAGACAAAATATGATTGTGTTATTATAGTAATTGTCACATAAGGTTATTTTTTAGTGTCTAAATATATGAATGCAAAAGCACATGTGAAAAGACTATTAATAAGTATAATGTCCAGCAGAGGGTAGTAGAAGACCACTTATTGCTATAGTACCACTTTTATTTTGAACTACTTGGTTTAATCAGTATTGTGCACTAAAGCAAACCAGTCTTTCAATGTGAATTCCATTGTGCATGCTTACACACACACACACACACACACACACACAATTTTGGGTTATGATATTGTGAAAATCTCTTTTTGTGGTCCTTAAGCATTTCAGATATTTATTTGTGATTGTGCACGGGAAAACAGCCCTCTTGCTGATGTAATATTGTATGATAACAACATATGATATATAAAATACAAAAACTTTATACGTCTATTAGGGAACATACCTATAACTGCACTGACACATCACGCAGTGAAAGCAAGCATGAGAGACAAATGCGATGTCAGCTCGCAGTGCGCCCTCGTACATAGTTAACGTTAAAGTAAAACAATGATTACAATATCATAATAGACAATACACATCGCACACCACTACGCACATAAAGAATGAACTTACAATTGAACTGAAATTAACCAGCTTTCTTCTCCTCTCCTGCTGTTTCGCGTGCAGGAGACAGACGTAATGCTGGCGCGAATGTGACGCGAAATGTCACGTGAACGAGCAAATCCACAAAGAACGAATAGTAAATAAAAAAGTACGCTAATTAGATAGTTTTAATTTGGAAAATATTTAGATATGTCTAACTCAAATTGCCATCGAAAATTTAAGACCTTTCATAAGTCAAAATAAGACTTTTTAAGACTTTTTAAGGCCATACATTTTTAAAATCTAATTTAAGACTTTTTAAGACTTTTTAAGGACCCGCGGATACCCTGTAGAATGATTTACCGCAGGATTATAGCATGATTTGCCATGATACACCATGTAATAGTAGGCTATTGTTTACAATAGCTGCGTCCCAATGTGCATAGCCTACTATCCATCCTAAATAGTATGTGACATTAGTAATTTTCAATACTATTTAGGGCGTAGTATGCACATTGGGACGCAGCTAATGATTTACCATGTTTCTTCTTCAGAACCGGTGCCCAGTTAACCAATTCCCTGGAACCGTTAGTATGCCTGCTTAACCTTTTTAAGACCTGAAGAAATCAAAATTAATACCTTACATTAGGGGTGCGCAATATTTAAAAAAAAATGTCTCAATATTTTCAAAGTTTTGTTGATGATAATTAGATGATATTTTACTGATTGTGTTTGTGTACTGGTACCATGGCTGGTTTAGGCCTGTTGTTGACAGCTGACTCACGAAGATATTCATATTTTTCATATTCTATGCAGTGGTCAGTTCACAGCAGTGAAAGGAATTAACATTTTTTTATTAAAGGGCAATATTTGCAACCTTAAATTGAGTTCCAGGGGCATTTTCACCCATTTATGGACTTTCTTTTCTTTTTTTTTACTTAGAGGTATGCATCACCTTTTATGTCAAATTCTAACATTCAAATTAAATTATATTAGAATAATAACACAATACCACTGTTACCAGTTATATTAAATCATTAAATCAAAATCCATCTTTGCAGTGCAGAGGAGACACAGAAGCAGCATCAGAACTGGCATTAATATATTTATACTCCATTTACAATTGCATAAATAAAGCTATGATATATTCAATTCTTTCAATTATTAATTCAATATTTAAATATGAACTGATTTCTAATTGTAACATTTTAATTACAGGGTACTTTAAATGTGAAACTAAACCCGCCAGTAGGTGGCGGCAAGTCACTGTCTCAGGGAGTCATTCATACAAACGATTTGTTCAAACGGCTGATTCATTCAGGAACTGCAAGTGATTGTTCATTGAATCGTTAAAATGATTCGTTCAAAACGCGGATTTCAGTCAAGAAATCATCGCTGTCTTTTGCATTGAGTCTCTGCTACGGTTTCATTTTGAAATTCTCGTCAGCGAAATAAAGGGAAAACAAACAATATTGACAATATTGTTTATAAAATGTAACAATGTTAATTTAACTGTTATAAAATAAATATCATATTTGCTATTGTGCACGGGAAAACAGCCCTCTTGCTGATGTAATATTGTATGATAACAACATATAATATATAAAATACAAAAACTTTATACGTCTATTAGGGAACATACCTATAACTGCACTGACACATCACGCAGTGAAAGCAAGCATGAGAGACAAATGCGATGTCAGCTCGCAGTGCGCCCTCGTACATAGTTAACGTTAAAGTAAAACAATGATTACAATATCATAATAGACAATACACATCGCACACCACTACGCACATAAAGAATGAACTTACAATTGAACTGAAATTAACCAGCTTTCTTCTCCTCTCCTGCTGTTTCGTGTGCAGGAGACAGACGTAATGCTGGCGCGAATGTGACGCGAAATGTCACGTGAACGAGCAAATCCACAAAGAACGAATAGTAAATAAAAAAGTACGCTAATTAGATAGTTTTAATTTGGAAAACATTTAGATATGTCTAACTCAAATTGCCATTGAAAATGTAAGACCTTTCATAAGTCAAAATAAGACTTTTTAAGACTTTTTAAGGCCATACATTTTTAAAATCTAATTTAAGACTTTTTAAGACTTTTTAAGGACCCGCGGATACCCTGTAGAATGATTTACCGCAGGATTATAGCATGATTTGCCATGATACACCATGTAATAGTATTGTTTACAATGATTTACCATGTTTCTTCTTCAGAACCGGTGCCCAGTTAACCAATTCCCTGGAACCGTTAGTATGCCTGCTTAACGATTCCGCTTATCGGTTCCGCTCGTTGCAAATGTGTCATGACGTCACACACGAGCTGCGTTATTTTGATTCAGAACGCATCAAACATAACATCGAGGCAGAAGCGCTCGTTTGGTTATATTTCACGCGAAAAGACGACAATATATGAGGTGCCGTCTAGGGCTTAAATCAAACTTCATTCACGCACACGAATATGAAACACTTGCATATACACGTATACTAAGTAGTCAAACATACATGTATACTGCTGAATGCTCAAACAAATACATATGAAATGCACAACGACACACCTAAAGTCGCTCACGCATACATGCAAACTCTACACACACGAGATGCGCAAAACTCTCCAGGCACATACTCATCTGAGACGCGCGCGCGCACACACAACTTAAACTGGAATGTCACTGTTTCTGTCACTGCGACTTCACGAACGGGTGAACACGCGCACGCACACACACATCACTTTTGAAGTAAAATTGAGGATGCAGTGCATGTAGATGCATCGAGATATCAAATTGAACTGAATCGATAACATGATAATCGTAATCGAACCCAACCGTGAGACCATTGTAGGTTCACACCCCAATACTCTGTGCTGTGTCAGCGAGTTAATAATAATTAACAAACAAAATAAGTTATAAGTTCAATAAGTTAATACAAACAAACAAATTTGTACTTATTCCCTCACCCAATGAGAATCGATAAGATAATCGATAAGGAATCGAATCGATAAGCAATATCGATAATGGAATCGGAATTGTTAAATTCTTGTCAATTCCCATCCCTAATCAAGTGTGTCAAAATGAAAGTGAGCCAATAAGTGGTCTTCTACTGCCCTCTGCTGGTCACACAAGAGCTTTTCCATTCATATGTAGACGCTTACACACACACACACACACGGGATATGTTATTGTGAAAATCTCTTTTAATGGTGTATAAGCATGCATTTAACATATTTCTTTGTGATGTAATAATATAAAACTATATTAAAACTAATAAAAAAATAGCTTTAAGCGTTTGTTTGTTAGCCAATGCTGAAAGCAGATAAAAAAGATTAAAAATGTCGGTAACACTTTACAATAAGGTTCATTTATTAAACAGTAGTTAATGTATTAATTAACATGAACCATGAGCAATACATTTGTTACTGTTTTTGTTCATCTTTGTTAACATTAGTTAATACAAATCCAGCTGTTCATTGTTAGTTCATGTTAGTTTACAGTGCATTAACTAATGTTAACAAGATTTTAATAAAGTATTTGTAAATGTTGAAATTAACATTAACAAAGATTAACAAATGCTGAAGGAGTATTGTTCATTCTTAGTTAATGTTAACTACATTAGTTAACATTAACTAAGAATTCGTCGCGGGGGGCGTTCCCGAGCCCCGCGACGATAGATTTGGATCAAGAACCCCGAGAGAACCTTACCTAGCGTGCAGAGACTTTCTGTTTTCAAGTTATGAGTGAATTTGTACTTGGGGGGCGTGGCCCAACGTTATACTTTCGTATTTTAGCCTTCCTGTGACACAATTGTAAATAGTAATAAATAAAATAAATAAATGCAGTCCATAATACTCCAATAGATGAATTTGGACAAAATGTGATTGTAAATGTTAAAATAATGATTTAATAAAGTCTACATTTCAATTATATATAACAATATTAGGGAGTAGTATGATGAAATGACAGCAGGGGGCAGTAAAATACCACTTATTGGCTGTTATAGCCATCCAAAATGTTACAGCCATCCAATTTACACTATTATAGCCATTCAAATGAAGAAGTTCAACCTTTTCTGATAATTATTGATGTAGAGAGTCCAGAGAATTGTACTGCACCGGTTTTAAACATTAAAATTTTATGATCATAGATGGAAAAGGCCATTTACAGCCAATACAGGCAATTTACCATAGGAAATGCATGGTTTTAAAGCTTTTCAACAGTTATAGCGCCACCTGTTGTCCGATCTCCATGAAACTTTGCATGCTTCTTCACCATGGTATGACACATATGCTCATCATTTTTTGTCAAGTTCTGAGTTTTTATTTATGATTTATAGGCTTTTGTGTGTATTTGACACGCCCCTTTTCTAAATTACCCTGTTATAGCCATACGAAAAATGCAAAAGTTCAACTTTTTTTCAATGATTATTGATCTAGAGAGTCCAGAGAATTGCCCTAGACTGGTCTGGTTTTGATCGGGCGAAAATCCAGGGACTAGTTCGCAAAAGTAGGTTTTTAACATATTCGTGAATATTTAATGAACGATTTGATTGACAGCAATGGTTCTAGAGGCAAAGTTGTTCAGCCTGAGGAGATCTATCAAATGATATGCATATTTTGGGGATGTGTGCAACACCACGTGATTACAGAGCCATAAAACTTGTTAGCGCCAACTAGTGGCCAATTTCTTTCAAAACTCTTACAGACCTCTTGGGCCATGAGTCAAACATGCCCATCGAGTTTCGTTCCGATTGGCCTCCGTTAACCTTGTCTAATAGGTGCTCAAATTCATTGGCCGATGGCGGCCATGTTTTTTGAGTTATGCCAATTTCCTCATACACATTCATGGCACCTTGGACCAAGACACTGCATACCAATTTTCAAGTCAATCGGACTAACGGTCAGGTGGTCATAGCCCTTTTTATGTTTATTTAATGTTATAGCGCCACCTAGAGTTAGATCGACGCGGTTTTTTTACTGTGACCTCAGACTGTCCTCATACACATGTCTCTTGAGATTGGTGAAGATATCTCATTTACTTCTCGAGTTATAGCCATTTTAGTAAAATAGGCTCCTCCCACAACGATCATTTTACTCCCCCTAGCGACCGTGAATCGAAAATTCAACTTTTTTTCAATGATTATTGATATTCAGACTTCAGACAACATGTATGCATTTGTTTGGTTTTGATCGGGCGAAAAACCAGGGACTAGTTCGCAAAAATAGGTTTTTGACAAAATTCAAAATGGCGGAAAAATTTGCATACCGGAAATGAAATCGGAGATATACGTTTTTTACGTCAGGCCTCCAGCTTTCCAATGATATAAGACACTTGAGTCTACGACATACGGTTTAGGAGTTATGAGCAGTTTCGCACAATTGATTGCTGTAGCGCCACCTATGGGCCAATCGGGGTCATACTTTCTGAGGCTCTCCTCGATTTTTGTACTACCATCTGACAAAGTTTCAGAGCTCCAGCCCTTACGGTTTGTTCTGCACGATGCGTTTTACGGCAGAAGAATAATAATAATAATAATAAAAATCAGTACAAATACAATAGGTTTTCAGCACTTCGTGCTTGAACACCTAATAACAAATATTAAAAAGGGGCAATCTGGTTGTTGTTCCAGTCAGAAGCTGTCATCATGGTACTTCAATTCTTCAACTAATTTAAATTCAAAGTTTTGTGAGCCCACGTTCGATGAGTCTTTTTTTCTCTCTGATGTATAAAAACGATCGCTAGGATTTATTTTAAGGTTGTTTTTTATTAATGGTGTACACTTTCCACTTTTTTGTTACCAAGCAAGCTCATAAAAAACTGCCTTTTCATGACACTATTTGAAACATGGATGTCAAATTCATATTTATATTCATGTTGACTTTAATATGTTTGTTAATTTGCTTGTTTGTTATTTCATCAAGTGCTCAAGGATCGCTCCAGCTGCCACATTTTTATCCCTATAATGCTGATGGTACTTCTGTGAAATGATTTTTATTTATTTATTTGAGGCTCATTGATCTTTTCCAAGTTCAATTCTGATTTCAGAGAGCTTCACATCTTGTGAAGGCAGAACTGGCTGTGATACGAAGACAATGAGTTTTTATGAAATAGAAAGACGTGACTCATTCTTTATGTCTCGTTGTGTAAACCAGAGTAGAGTCGGCGAAAGGTTTAAAGTGGGCTTGACTCCTGGGAAATTGTATTGTCAAAACAGCTAAGAATAAAATACAGTGGGCCAAAATAGTATTTTGACTTTTTTTGGGGCCACACGTACAAATGCATGAATTTTTTGCATTGGATAATATGTAACCAACCAGCATTTGCCAACAAATTATGCTGTTCTTTTCTCAGAACTAACTCCAATTTTTGACATTTTTGAATAATATAGGCATTCATTTATCATGCAACCCTAACAAGCTCTTTTGTGAAATGTTTGGCTTAAAGTGTGAGTGAATCTTATAGAACAAGTCACATTTCATTCCAAAATGTAAATATAAAAAGTGTATTTTCTCAAAGTAAAAAAGAAAAGGGAATACGACAATAATACATTTTATTTTATTGCGTTTTATTGCATTTAATTTAATTTAATTTAATTTAATTATTTTATTTTTTTTTTTTATTTTTTTTTATTTTTTTTTATTTTATTTTATTTTATTTTATTTTATTTTATTTTATTTTATTTTATTTTATTTTATTTTATTTTATTTTATTTTATTTTATTTTATTTTATTTTATTTTATTTTATTTTATTTTATTTTATTTTATTTTATTGCATTGCATTGCATTGCATTGCATTGCATTGCATTGCATTGCATTGCATTGCATTGCATTGCATTGCATTGCATTTTAATGCATTTATTTTATTGCATTGCATGAATCCTCACACTGCTTTCTGTCCGGATGAGTAATATTTTCTCTTCTTGTGCAGGTTAACAGGATTCCAGGTGCCAGCTCCTGTCACAAGTACCGGATCCATTTTTTCCTTGCGTCTTACCAGCGACTTTGCTGTAAGCGCCCATGGATTTAAAATATATTATGAAGGTAAGGAATATAACACAACCTTTAATTTTCTCTGCTGTTTATCATTGCTGTGAGTTTGGAGATGCATAATGCTCACTAGCGGTCAATTGAAGGTTTATTCATCACACAAGTGTTTGACAGCAGGCAGTGGGCGTTCAGCTAGAAAAAATTAAAAGCAATATATTCATTCCTTAATACTCTAATAATAACTATTATTAAAGGGAATGAATCCCCCTCCCCCAAAGTACACTGTATAATGTTAGACTAGGTTTCTTGCACAAAAGCAGTCAAATTCGTTTTGGAGGTATAACACTTTACAATAAGGTCTCATTCGTTAACATTAGTTATGAACTGACAATAAGCAATGTATTTATTTTACTATATTTATTCATCTTTGTTCATGTTAGTTGAAAAAAAAAATGCATAGTTTACAGTGCATTAACTATATTAACAGATGGAATATGTAATTAACATTAAGATTAACGTCATATTTTCGAACTAATGAATTTTGCTGCTGTAGGATCTCTATATGTAAATGATCTCTGTTATGATTGGCTCACGTGCTCTTTGCATGTAAAATCAATGAGTAACAATGCAAAACCCATTTAACTTTGGGTGATGTGTTTCACAAAGCCCTGTCTGAAAGTTGATAGTCATGTGAAGGTTTGTTTGATGTATGAAGGTTAAAGTCCGCCTGGTGTAATTTGAGGACTTGTTTTGAAGTTAAGGTATTATTTGCCTTGTGTATTTTCAATTCCCTGCGCTGTTTGAAGAGTGTGGCTTGCTAAGGCAATTTTGGTTGTGTTCTGAACGATTGCAAATTCTTTGTTTAGGCTGTTAATTTACCAGGGCATTTTGGGTGGTTCTGGATGATTGCTAATTCAATCGTTCTGGGTGTTGACTTGCTAGGGAATTGTTGTAGTTGTGATTTCTGAAAGCTAGATTGTGTCTTTCATTGTGCATCAGACTATTCAGGCTTTATTTCAAAAGAGCGAGGAAAATCAGAGTATAAAATGCTGCCTGTCTCTGGTCAGCCTAGTTTCGGGACACTTCTTCAGCCCAAAAGGTTATGTTTAATTTCTGAGCAGATGTTGTGCTGCACCATCAAGTTTATTTCAGGCTCTGGCTATGATTGGTTGGGTTTGGAAGCGTCTGGGTCATCTATATCTTTACATGCAACCAAATAATCCGTTAGTAATCGGATTGACGGCTCAATCGGAGTGAAAATACTTCATGTAAACGCCTTACTCGATCCGATTGAGCCCGATCCGAATCGAAAGAGGTGGTTTATTCCTTTTCTAATCCGATCGAGAGAACATGTAAACACTTGATCGGATTGAAATCCGAAAACTGAAAGCACTGCCACTGTGTCTCTGAAGTGGAGCAATGTCCCACCAGTCCTTGTTTCAGACTCACTGGTTTTGGGCATTTGTACTGAGTGATAAATATAAGCAGCACGGCACAACGGTTCATACGCTCATCGTCTCCAAATTATGACCAGAAATGGATAAATATTAAGTCTGCTGTTTAAGTCAATGTAGGCGATGGTTATTATGCGCAAACAGCGGGAAAATCTGTATATTCGTGCAGTGAGTGCATGTCAAAAAATATATTCCGATTTGAATCTTGTGACACACAGGTGAAACTCGAAAAATTAGAATATCGTGCACAAGTTCATTTATTTCAGTAATTCAACTTAAAAGGTGAAACTAATATATTATATAGACTCATTACATGCAAAGTGAGATATTTCAAGCCTTTATTTGTTATAATTTTGATGATTATGGCTTACAGCTTATGAAAACCCCGAATTCAAATTTAGAATATTGTGAAAAGGTTTTCATAAGCTGTAAGCCATAATCATCAAAATGATAACAAATAAAGGCTAGAAATATCTCACTTTGCATGTAATGAGTCTATATAATATATTAGTTTCACCTTTTAAGTTGAATTACTGAAATAAATGAACTTTTGCACCATATTCTAATTTTTCGAGTTTCACCTGTATAAACGCGCACGTCGACCCGATTACATGTTTAGCGTTCATGTAAACACTAAGTATGGCAAGCCGTTTTAACTTTTATTCATTTCCAGGATATGAATACTTGATATCAACAATTAAATTTTTGATATCAACAATTCAATTGTTGATATCAACAATTCAATTCTTGATATCAACATTTGAATTATTGATATCAAAAATGTAATTCTTGATATCTGTAATTGTATTTTCACTAGTCAAATGTCACCATAGACTGCCATTCAAAATTAATTGTTGATATCAAGAATGGATTTCCTACTAGTAGAAATATAATTTTTGATATCAATAATTACATTGTTACTAGTAAAAATGCGAATTCCTGATATCAATAATTAAATTATCACTAGTCTAAATGTTTATTCTTGATATCAACAACTGAATTGCTACTAGTAAAAATTTTCATTTTTTTTATATCTGAAAATGTATTTCTGATATCAATATTATTTCAGATATCTAAAATGGCTTACTTACTAGTAACAATCACATTCATGATATCAGAAATTAGCATTGTCACTAGTGAAAATTGAATTATTGATATCAAAAATGAACATTGTTACTAGTAGCAATTCAATTGTTGATATCAAGAATAGACATTTCAACTAGTGACAATTTAATTCTTGATATCAAAAATAAAGGTTTTTACTAGTAAGAATTGTATTTCTGATATGTGAAATTGGAATTTCAACTAGTAAGAAATCAATTCTTGATATCAATAATTGATTTTGAATGGCAGCCTATGGTGACATTTCACTAGTGAAAATACAATTACAGACATCAAGAATGATAGTTTTTACTAGTTGCAATTCAATTGTTGATATCAAGAATTATCATTTTAACTACTGAAAATGTAAATGTGGATGTCAAGAATTACCATTGTTACTAGTGAAAATGTAATTCCTGATATCAAAAATTGCCATTGTTACTAGTAGAAATATTATTCCTGATATCAATAATTATAATTTTAACTAGTGAAAATTGAATTGTTGATATCAAGTATTCATATCCTGGAAATGAATAAAAGTTAAAACGGCTTGCCATACACTACGTTCGGATTCATCAATCCGAATGTATTCAGTCCGATTGAAACAAAAGTTGTGCAACGTAAACGTAGCCAGTGATTGTGATTTCTCATCTTCCATCCCTCTCTCCACCTGTTATCCTCCTGACCTGACCACAGCATGCCTCCCATCTGCTCCTTCTTTACAGTCTGAATTATTCAGTCCCATTGACCAGCCTGGGCTTTGCCTCACGCTTTTGTGTTTAATGTGCTTCTGAATTTTATGGGTTTTGGAATATTAATCCTGCAGGTTATTGCTCTCCAGAGGACCTGGGATTCCCAGTGAATTCACAATGACTTTGTCTCATTGTCATTCATCTCCATTGATCTATGTACGTAATTGAAGTGTTTGAGGCTCTTTTAAAGTCTGATTTAGAGCATTATCATGAAGAGATAGACTTTGCTAGGTGGCTGCTGTGAATTTGACTGGTAAAATCTGTTTGGGTCCCAACATGGGTTAATGAATCAAAAAAGCCCACAATGGTCAATGTGATGTTTTGCCACTTTTTGTAGGGTTTTCTAGATGGTTAATAGGGTTTGATATTCTTGGGGATCTATAGGTCCCAAAATGGGTTAATGAGTGAAAAGAGCCCACAATGGTCACTATAATGTTGTTTGAAATGTGTTATAGATAGTTAATAGGGTATTTTGAATAGTTTTTGGTGTTTGCCCCCAATTCTCTTTGATATTCTTGGGGATCTATAGCTCCCAACATTGATTTATGAGTGAAAAAAGCCCACAATGGTTTCTATGGTGTTTTGCGGTGGGGTTTGAAGGATGTTCTAGATAGTTAATATGATATTTTGGATGGTTTATGGCTGTTCTTTTTGATATTTTTGGGGATCTATAGGTCTTAACATGGGTCAGTGAATTAAATGAGCCCACCTATGATGTTTTGGCATGGTTTGTAGGGTGCTCTAGGTGGTTTCTAGAGTATTTCGGATGGTTTATAGTTGTTTGCTTTTAAGAATCTTTAATATTCTTGGTTATCTATAGCTCCCAATATAGGTTAATGAGCGAAAAGAGCCCACAATGGTTATGATGTTTTGGTGTGTTTATGGGTGTTTTCCCCCAATTCTCTTTGATATTCATGGGGATCTATAGCTCCCAACATGGGTTTATGAGTGAAAAAAGCCCACAATGGTGTCTATGGTGTTTTGCCGTGGGGTTTGTATTTCAGATGGTTTCTAGGTGTTGGCTTTTAAGAATTTTTTATATTCTTGGGGTGGGGATCTATAGCTCCCAACATGGGTTAATGAGTGAAAAGAGCCCACAATGGTTATGATGTTTTGGTGTGGTTTGAAGGGTGTTCTAGATAGTTAATAGGATATTTTGAATAGTTTATGGCTGTTTGTGCCCAAGTTTCTTTGATGTTCTTGGGGATCTATAGCTCCCAACATGGGTTTATGAGTGAAAAAAAGCCCACAATGGTTTCTATGGTGTTTTGCCTTGGGGTTTGAAGGATGTTCTAGATAGTTAATATGGTATTTTGGATGGTTTATGGCTGTTTGCTCCCAGGTCTTTTTGATTTTCTTGGGGATCTATAGGTCTTCTTAACATGGGTCAGTGCATTAAATGAGCCCACCTATGATATTCTGGCGTGGTTTGTAGGGTGCTCTAGGTGGTTTCTAGAGTATTTCGGATGGTTTATAGGTGTTTGCTTTTAAGAATCTTTTATATTTTTGGGGATCTATAGCTCCCAATCTAGGTTAATGAGTGAAAAGAGCCAACAATGGTTACTTTGATGTTTTGGTCTGGTTTGAAGGGTGTTCTAGATAGTAAGTAGGGTATTTTGAATAGTTTATGGGTGTTTGTGCCCAAGTGTTTTTGATATTCTTGGGGATCTATAGCTCCCAACATGGGTTTATGGGTGAAAATAGCCCACAATGGTCTCTATTATGTTTTGGTCTGGTTTGAAGGGTGTTCTGGATTGTAAATAGGGTATTTTGAATAGTTTATGGGTGTTTGTGCCCAAGTTTCTTTGATATTATTGGGGATCTATAGCTCCCAACATGGGTTAATGAGTGAAAAGAGCCCACAATGGCTCATTATGTTTTGCCATGGTGTGTAGGGTGCTCTAGGCAGTTTCTAGGTGGTTGCTAGAATATTTTGGATGATTTCTAGGTGTTTGCCTTCAAGTCTCTTTGATATTCTTGGGGATCTATAGGTCTCAACATGGGTCAATGAATCAAAAGAGCCCACCTATGATTTTTACTCAGTTTGTAGGACTAGGACGTACTATTAGGTGGTTTCTTGGGTGTTTTCTGCGAGGACTTCAGATGATGCAAATTCTGAATCAACATGCACCAATGATAAATTTCTATATAATAATTATGTTCACAACTTGTAATAATTACTTCAACAAGCTCATTGTTTCTGCCTTAAATTAATACATTGTTAGTGAACTGCTTGATTTGTACAGTATATGTACTTGGACACAGTCACCTCTGATAACAGATCACTCTAATTGTAATATGCACTCATGCATTTTCTGTAAAACTGCTTTAAAACGATATGTATTGTGAAAACGCTATACAAATAAATGTAAATTGAATTGAATTGCTTTGATCCACCAGGTGAAATTGTATGTCCAGGCAAAAGCACACCTCATCTAGCCCTGTAATTTCAGGGTTATGAGTCCTAGCAAGCAGCAATAACAAGGGTTTGGTTCGTGTCGAATGGTTTTAATGTGCTGGTGATTCAACATTTATGAGAGAGAGATGGACACACACAGGGGAAAAGAAATCTCATTTTGGTTCCTGTCAGTTTTCTGTCACGTCGAAACAACCGAAACCAAGTTTGACAGTCAGTGCGTGCGCTTTGATTAATGTGTCTATCGCCATCCGGTACGAGTCAGCTTCTGAGTGTAGACTTAGATGCGAAACCTCAACCTTTCTGTCTGCCCTTCAACTGAATGCCAATGACTCTGGAAATACCATATGTCATGATCAACATGCTAATGCTCGCTCATCACAGCGTGCATTAACAGTTTTCCCTGCAAAGCCTCTGGTCATCTAAATGCTAGGACTGGCCAAAACATTGATTCAGAAACATTTGCTGGGATGCCTAAAGAGCACTCGTTTATGGAAATGAGAGCAAAATGGAAACACAGCAGAAATGGCAGCACTCTTTGTCTTTTTGCGCAACCTTTGGCAAATAAATTTGCTTCCCGTGGCATATTGCATCGTAATGTCTCTGAAATACGTTACGCTCTTTGGTGGCCCGTGAAATCTGCGTGTCGTCGGGTTCCTGGTGGCCCGTCCCTGTGGATTCTGGGAAGGTTTTTGGGCGTGTTTGCTGATTGCTTGAATGCAAAAGCAGCAATAATTCTGAATGCACCCAGAATTGCGACAGCCTCTGCAGGGAAAGATTGCCGTGTACTGAAATGTGCTCAGCCTCACAATATAGACGCTCTGACAAACTTACATCATCTTCAAGGGCAGCGAAGTCATTAGATGTATAGAGGGATGAATGGCTCATCTCCTGGGATCACCCTGTGGTAATTACCTCAGCGGTTTGCCCACTATATTCTCAGCACTTAGTCCAGACATATGAATGTACACCATTATACCTGAAAATAGATATTTAAGGTCAACTGTGTAAAGTCTTCAGCATTGGCGGCACAGAATTGCAAAAATAATAACTGATTTAAACAGTTTAGTCTTCCTGTCCTTTAATGGTCTGCCAAAAAGATAAATCCCTAAACTCACGGGATTGGTTGAGCTAGTGTTGGTTCGGGATGCTAAAAAAAAAACTTGTATATGTATAAAGATATTTATTTGTGCTGGACAACGATTAATCGCATGCAAAATAAAAGTGTGTGTTTACATAATATATGTGCGTGTGCTGTGTATACTTATTTTGTATATATACACACACACACATGCATGTATATATTTAAGAAAAATGTATTATTTATATATAAAATATTTATATTTATATATAATATAAATGATGTATAAATATATTTACAGTATACACATGCAAATTCTTCTTAAATATATACGTGTATATGTGTGTATTTATATATACACAAAATAATTTTCCACAGTACACAGAAAAATTATGTACATAGGTTAAACACAAACTTTTATTTTGGATGCCATTAATAGTTGCCCAGCAAGCAATAATATTTATCTATAAATCTATGGTTTGTCTTGTTTATGTCTGTATATTTGAGCTAAATGTACTTTTTTTGGTATTTTACTTAGCTAAATTTCTCTATTAGAGCTTGTTTGCTGCCTATCGTTGTATTAAATGGTAACTGTAGCTACCAATACTTATTTTAAAGGCTTGAGATTTGAGGGAAGATCAGACATAATGGCGGTTCTCTTTTCTCTCAGATGATTTGAAATAAAAGTGTCCTTATAGTGTTTCTGCTGGTCTTTTCACAGGCTCTTTGGGAGCTATTATGAACATCTCCAGTAAGCGCAAGTGGGATCGAAATAGCAGCCATTTCTCCTAAGAAGAGATCTTCTGTGTTCAGTGACATCTATCTGAGCGGTTTCTGAGTGAAAGGAATATCCCAGGTTCAATGCAAGCTAAGCATCTGTGACCACTGAAAATAATGCAGAATCATGCTGGTCTTTATTATATTTTTAAAGCACTTATTTGATTGTGCATGTAAATGAGCATTGTTTTTACATATAAAGTCATCCTAAACGCCTTTCAGCAGTTGGACTAGATGTCATGTTAACTCGTATAATGTTTAATTACTGTGGCTATTCTTCTAAAACTGTGTGTATTTTGATGCATTAGACTTCCTTTGAAAGTGCATTACTGTACACATGCATTTTTTTGTTTTCTCAAACTCAGGCTCACGTTTTCTGTGCAAATGGACAGCAGGTCACAGATTCTGCACAGAGCTTCAGTTGTATTGATCCTGTAACATTAGTGGATACACTGTCAGCATCAGACAGGCTAGTGCTACACAGTCGTGTACCTGTCATGCAGATCACCCAACAACATTCATTATGACAGAGAGATGTTATTTGTCGCTAGTGGTGGAGGCCGTGATTGGCTGTGACAGGCCACATGCCATGCTTATGTTGTGTTTATGTTAGTGTTTATTGTAGAAGCTGTCATGTTTAGCGATGGCAGGTAAAACAGAAATCCCTCCCTCTGTGCTCCATAAAGCGGATGGTTGTTGCGAAGACCACCGTGTCGATGTGAAGGTAAACACAGGAGGATTGAGCTAACCAAATCTCAGAGGTTTCTTAGATAGATGTCTGTGGAGTGAGTGACACTTCAATGAAACGCAGTGACCGTTCGTGTTTGTCAAGATGAAACGGTGTTCAGGAACAGGTATTAGGAAAGTGAATAACGTCATTTATGATTTAACATGTGTTTATTTTAGTGGTTCTCAACTGGTACATCACAGGTCTTACTGATGGGTCATGGACAGTAAAATAGGCTTATTATGGGAAAGCATTTCCCATTTCATTTGTTGCATCCAGTCAACCTCTACTATGGTATTTTGGCACACATTCATTTGTCACTAGGTAGAAGCCAGCCAAATGAGACTGATGCCAACATGAACAGGTTGCTCGACATCCTCTCATCCTACGCAAAGTAAAGGAAACATGACCCAGACTAAACTAGATCTGAATATAGAGCATGAACCATCGAAAGCCACTTGTGTTCGTCATGTATATTGTTGAGCTTATGTGATGGATGGATGGATAGAGATAGGTAAATAGACAGATAGATGGATAGATGGATAGATAGATGGATAGATGGATAGATGGATGGATGGATGGATGGATGGATAGATAGAGATAGATAGACGGATTGATGATAGATAGATAGATAGAGATAAATAGATAGACGGATGGATGGATAGATAGATAGAGATAAATAGATAGACGGATGGATGGATGGATAGATAGATATAAATAGATAGACGGATGGATGGATAGATAGATAGATAGATAGATAGATAGATAGATAGATAGATAGATAGATGGATGGATGCATGGATGCATGGATGGATGGATGGATGGATGGATAGATAGATAGATAGATGGATGCATGGATGGATGGATGGATGGTTGGATGGATGGACGGATAGATAGATAGATAGATAGATAGATAGATAGATAGATAGATAGATAGATAGATAGATAGATAGATAGATAGATAGATAGATAGATAGATGGATGGATGGATGGATGGATGGTTGGATAGATAGATAGAACAAAAGATGGATAGATAGATAGATAGATATAGATAGATAGATAGATAGATAGATAGACACCTCTTGAGTGCCAGTAAGAAGGAACGTCCTTCTTCTTCTGTAATTTCCAGCTCGTAATGTCTCGCTCCTCCAGTTTCTGTCCATCAGTCAGAGCTCAATCAAACGCTCGCTTCATCACGTCTCTGTTTGTGTTATTTAGTTTTTCCACCTGCTCAGGGACCAGGTTTGTAATTGCTTCTTTAGAAACAGGGGGAGAAAAATAAATAATCCCGTCTCAAAGGTAAAACCTCAACATACTTTCTGTTCCGAGCCGCATTCATTTCCACTCCGGGCCGTTTGTTTGACTGCCATAATATAGTAAGCCACAGCGTCCAACCTGTCGTAATGAACTGAAAATGCCTCCATTAGCCCGAATCACAGGCGTAAAGCTCAGCGGGACGACTCGAGGAGATGAGCTGACACAAGCGTCGTGTTCATATGCAGAAAACACAGACAGAGAGTGAGCGATGAGCGTCGCCAGATGCATTTGATCAACTTCAAGTGCTATCGTTTAAGAAGAAAACCCAATTGGGAAACGTGTTTGTGCAAAGCGTTGGTGCCAGAGTGCACGATCTGTTGTTAAAGCTGTATTAAGAAAAGTAGGATCTGTCTCGGTGAGTGACGTGGAGATAATGGTCTTGCTGGTGTGAAGTGATGAGGGGTTTAAGATGCTTTAAGACTGAGGCTTTAGAGATGAAATGAATGGTTCGCTGACTGTCTACCAGTGAGCAAATGCACGACTTCCATCATATCATCCGCTCAAGTAGTAATTTTGCACGTCTGCTGGTTTTAGAGGGTCACTTGTTTATTCTTCTATAATTATAATGCAAAAGCACATTAGTGAATGCATTAAAGTGCATCTAATGTACAGCTAGAAGGACCTTTTAAAAGACATTCGTTGTGTTCTTCGCATGCTGTGCGGATGCCATTATATGCACTTTCTGTCTGGATGACATTGATTTATGGTGTAATTTCCCATAATGCAATTTTCTGTTACCAAACTTTCATTTCTGGTGCTGACAGAAATCTGAATACAGCAGGTTAGGGTTCGTGTCATGTGATAATGATTGTTTTTGTAAGGTGTTTGTGTGGATGTATCATCTATGCCGCATTTTACATACTTTGTTCTATTATATTTAGTTAATAATAATAATTTTTCATCATCAAGGACAGATTGTATAGATCATTATAGACATTTGTGATGTTACAAAAGACTTGAATTTCAAATTATTTCTTTTAAACTTTCAATTCATCAATGATTAAATGTATCACAGTTTTCTAAGCTCGTTTCCGCCACAGAATAATACATTTTAAAAGATAATCGCGACTTTTTATCTCACAATTGCGAGTTTACATCTCACAATTCTGCCTTTATAACACGCAATTGCGACTTTATATCATGCAGTTCAGACTTAAATCTCACAATTGTGTTATAAAGTCATAAATGCGAGATATGAACATGCAAATGTGAGATAAAAAGTCAGAAATGTGAGATAAAAAGTTGCATTTGCCTTTTTTATTTTATATTCTGTGGCGGAAACAAGCTTCCATAGTTTCCACAAAGATATGAAGCAGCAGCACAACTGTTTTCAACACTGATAATAATCATAAATGTTTAGAGCAAATCAGAATATTAGCATGATTTCTGAAGGATCATGTGACATCGTGGCCTAATGGTTCAAGAGTCAGACTGGTATCCCGAAGGTTGCGGGTTCGATTCTGCAGCAGCCAATCAGGACTGGCGTGTAGTATCACATGTTTCAGAAACGGCTCACGATAGAGTCTCTCGTTCTGCCTCTCAGGGAACCATGGTTATTCTACTCTATTATATTCTATTGTACATAATCAACTTTCTAACAAACATTTAGCATTTCTAACAAACTGTTATTAATTTCATAATGCAGAATTGTGCCAGATGTAGTATTTATAGTCACTAGTCATAAATTTTGATCAGCTGATCGTCAGCAATATCAGTCTGAAACGGGAATGAAATGCCGCTTTCTGATGGTGGAGCGGATGTGTGTTGGTTTAAATCAAAGATAAGCGAGCTTAACATATCATATATCCAGACATGTGTCCCGGAGGATTAGAAATGTGTCAAAGCAGGAATATTAGTCAGATGGCTGAGAGATAAATAAGGACAGTCGAATGCATTCATATCTGCATATGTATCTTGATGGATTTCGTGTCTTGCACAGATTCATTTTTATTAATTTTCATGATTTTTTTGATGAATACAGGCTTTGCAACGGTCTATTTGGCAGGTTGTAACCAGTAATGCGCTAAGAATAAAACTTCGCTAATCAACTATCCAGAGCTGGACAAAGTACACAACTTCCTTACTGGAGTGAAAGTACAGATACTAACGTTACTGGTCAAATATCAAGTAAAAGTTGTAAAATCCGAGGTGGACAGTAACAAAGCACATTTACTTGAGGACTGTACTTAAAGGGTTAGTTCACCCAAAAATGGAAATGATGTCATTAATGACTCTCCCTCATGTCGCTCCAAGCCCGTCAGACCTCCGTTCATCTTCAGAACACAGTTTAAGATATTTTAGATTTAGTCCGAGAGCTTTCTGTCCCTCCATTGTAAATGTGTGTACGGTATACTGTCCTTGTCCAGAAAGGAGATAAAGACATCATCAAAGTAGTCCATGTGACATCAGTGGGTTAGTTAGAGTGTGTTGAAGCATCGAAAATACATTTTGGTCCAAAAATAACAAAAACTAGGCCTTTATTCAGCATTGTATTGTCTTCCGGTTCTGTTGTGGATCCGCGTTCAGTGCCGCCGCTGACATGTGTCTGGTGTGTGTGTGTGTGTGTGTGTGTGTGTGTGTGTGTGTGTGTGTGTTCCGGTTCTGTTGTGGATCCGCGTTCAGTGCCGCCGCTGACGTAAGACGCTGCTGACGTGTGTCTGGTGTGTGTGTGTGTGTGTGTGTGTGTGTGTGTGTGTGTTCCGGTTCTGTTGTGGATCCGCGTTCAGTGCCGCCGCTGACGTGTGTCTGGTGTGTGTGTGTGTGTGTGTGTGTTCTGGTTCTGTTGTGGATCCGCGTTCAGTGCCGCCGCTGACGTAAGACGCTGCTGACGTGTGTCTGGTGTGTGTGTGTGTGTGTGTGTGTGTGTGTGTGTGTGTGTGTTCCGGTTCTGTTGTGGATCCGCGTTCAGTGCCACCGCTGACGTAAGACGCTGCTGACGTGTGTCTGGTGTGTGTGTGTGTGTGTGTGTGTGTGTGTGTGTGTGTTCCGGTTCTGTTGTGGATCCGCGTTCAGTGCCGCCGCTGACGTAAGACGCTGCTGACGTGTGTCTGGTGTGTCCGTGTATTCGGGTTCAAATAAATATGGCTAGGCAAAAAATTGCAAGTCTTCCTCTGTGTGGAAATCCTTAGACGTGTTTGCGAAGATTGTTTTGTTTCCAGCGTGCGTCTCCCTCAGACTGTAAACCAAGCTCGGGCGCACCAGACACACACAAACACCAGACACACGTCAGCGGCGGCACTGAACGCGGATCCACAACAGAACCCGAATACACACACACACACACACACACACCAGACACACGTCAGCATCGGCACTTTGAGGAAGTTACAACGCTCAAAGTTTAAAGCAAAGGGAGATATTTGCTTTTTAAAAAATCGTTTTTTAAGGACTACAACAAGCGGCTGATAGTCTCTCCATCTTTGTCTGACTCCCGTTTAAACATAAAAGGCAGAACAGTTTCTGACATTTTAGCGTGTGTCTGCGTGAGGTAATCGGAGCTGCTAACACACACACTCTTGAAGCTCCGCCCCCTGTGCCGGGAGCTGCAGCTCATTTGCATTTAAAGGGACAGACACAAAATTGTGCGTTTTTGCTCACCCTCAAAAAGTGACAATTTTAACATGCTATATAAAAATATCTGTGGGGTATTTTGAGCTAAAACTTCACATACACACTCTGAAGGACATCAGAGATTTATTTTACATCTTGTGAAAAGGGCATTATACCACCCTTTTAAGTACGAGTACTTCTGTACTTTTACTCAAGTAAAAATCAGCTTTACATCTTTTACTTGTAACAGAGTAATATTTGACCAGTAGTATCTGTACTTTCACTCAAGTAAGGAAGTTGTGTATTGTCCACCTCTGGTAAAAGTACAGAAGTATACTCGTTTTTAAACGTACTTAAGTATCAAATGTCAATGCATTGTTTTATTATTGTTGCATTGTTGTATGTAATACTTAGAGTACCTTATGCCTCTGAAGCAACCTAGAGAATAGATGTGTAGTATCTGTGGAATTAAGAGCTTTTAGAACGTTATAAAGCCTATAGATATTAAACAACTGAATTGACAAAAAAAGAGCATAATCATCTTTATTTTTTAAATTTAAAACTCCTACCACCCCAACAAAACAAAACAAGTACACATCTACAGTATGTGTATACATTCATGCACATTTGAATCAAGTGGTCTGTAAAAATCCAACCTGGTTTAAAACCCAGCAACACAAGCATAGCTATAACCGGCCAACAGCAAACAAATAGACTGCAAAAAACATCTAGTGATCTAAAATCACGTTTTAAAGATGAAAAACATTTAAAATCATGCCCTGACTGACGTTACAACTGTCTACTCAAGGACCTTGACCGAAATGTAGTGGAGTAAAAGTATTTGTCTTTCAAATGTAGTGAAGTTAAAGTCAAAAGTTTCCAGAAAAAAATAATACTCACGTAAAGTACATATTCTCAAAAAGTGTACTTAAGTGCAGTACTCAAGTAAATGTGCGTCTACATCTGAGTTCTGCATCTCTGTCTCTCTTCAGAACTACAAAGCAGTTCTTGTGGGAATCCCGGAGTTCCTGCCAAAGGAATCCTGAACGGATCCAGCTTTAACGTGGGAGACCGAATCCGGTACCACTGTGTGTCTGGATACACACTCGACGGCCACGCTCAGCTCACCTGTGTCACCAGCACATCTAATGTCGCCGTGTGGGACTTCCCCATCCCCATCTGCAGAGGTAAGAGCTTTCCATTTTCTGCCGCTGTGTAGAGCGTTGCAGGGCAAGACTCGCCTAAAACGTCTGAATGTCATTGCATTAGATGATTAAATATCAAAGCAATTTCTGGAAACAAATGATGATCAAGCTCTTCTCAGAACTAGGTTTTTTTTGTAATGACATTTTAAGTTTAAAGGGCTGAGCGATTATAGCTAAATCAATATTTCAATATATCTTGATAATTATGTATATGCTCCAGCATTTAAAAATAAACACACTTTCTCAAGTAGATGCAAAATGCAGTAAAATTATGTTTTTGTCAAAGGAACATTTTTTATTAAATCATTTTGATTAATCATTTTTATTACAATTTTTGTGGGTAATATAATAATACCTTATAGTCAACAGATTAAATTGAAAACAATTTAATTTGCATTTTTGTATTGCGATATACACTCACCTAAAGGATTATTAGGAACACCATACTAATACTGTGTTTGAGCCCCTTTCGCCTTCAGAACTGCCTTAATTCTACGTGGCATTGATTCAACAAGGTGCTGAAAGCATTCTTTAGAAATGTTGGCCCATATTGATAGGATAGCATCTTGCAGTTGATGGAGATTTGTGGGATGCACATCCAGGGCACGAAGCTCCCATTCCACCACATCCCAAAGATGCTCTATTGGGTTGAGATCTGGTGACTGTGGGGGCCATTTTAGTACAGTGAACTCATTGTCATGTTCAAGAAACCAATTTGAAATGATTCGAGCTTTGTGACATGGTGCATTATCCTGCTGGAAGTAGCCATCAGAGGACGGGTACATGGTGGCCATAAAGGGATGGACATGGTCAGAAACAATGCTCAGGTAGGCCGTGGCATTTAAACGATGCCCAATTGGCACTAAGGGGCCTAAAGTGTGCCAAGAAAACATCCCCCACACCATTACACCACCACCACCAGCCTGCACAGTGGTAACAAGGCATGATGGATCCATGTTCTCATTCTGTTTACACCAAATTCTGACTCTACCATCTGAATGTCTCAACAGAAATCGAGACTCATCAGACCAGGCAACATTTTTCCAGTCTTCAACTGTCCAATTTTGGGGAGCTCTTGCAAATTGTAGCCTCTTTTTCCTATTTGTAGTGGAGATGAGTGGTACCCGGTGGGGTCTTCTGCTGTTGTAGCCCATCCGCCTCAAGGTTGTGCGTGTTGTGGCTTCACAAATGCTTTGCTGCATACCTCGGTTGTAACGAGTGGTTATTTCAGTCGAAGTTGCTCTTCTATCAGCTTGAATCAGTCGGCCCATTCTCCTCTGACCTCTAGCATCAACAAGGCATTTTCGCCCACAGGACTGCCGCATACTGGATGTTTTTCCCTTTTCACACCATTCTTTGTAAACCCTAGAAATGGTTGTGCGTGAAAATCCCAGTAACTGAGCAGATTGTGAAATACTCAGACCGTCTGGCACCAACAACCATGCCACGCTCAAAATTGCTTAAATCACCTTTCTTTCCCATTCTGACATTCAGTTTGGAGTTCAGGAGATTGTCTTGACCAGGACCACACCCCTAAATGCACTGAAGCAACTGCCATTTGATTGGTTGATTAGATAATTGCATTAATGAGAAATTGAACAGGTGTTCCTAATAATCCTTTAGGTGAGTGTATATTGTGACACGTTATATTGTTACACCCCTATCCAATTGCCATGGATTCAGGTTTTTATCGACTGAAGCGACGCTCGCTAGTCGTTGGTATACGAGGCAAAGTCACCCGCCAATCTCCCTGCTAATGTCCCGCCCTGCTGGATGTATGAAGCCGGTTGTCATCAGTTTCACACAGAGGAACCCGAGCTCATCACATTAACTATGAACATGCTCAGTTTGACAAGTGAACAAATACTATATTTGAATGCATTTCTCTGTCATTTAAAACCTGAAATGCTTCTTTTGAAGTGTTTTGCCTGTGCTGTCTCGCTTATAAATGCCACTTGCTGTGATATTTTATTATCCAATGCAATGACTTTCAGACATTAAGTAAGTATGCTTTAAGTGTGCAAACACTTTTCGGGGCCACAGACTCTTTTTTTTTTTTTTTAAAGCTGTGTTTTGCTAGTTTGCTGTAAGCCCAGAATACTCTGGCTTTGATATATGCAGCTTTTATATTATTCTGTTATGTTGAATTTTAAATGAACGTTGTTTTTTACTTGTATTGTTCTTAAAATTCTCTGTGCTTCTCATTTGTCTGGCTGGGACTGCGTTAGATATGGAGATTTATGAAGTGTTCTGCTGTAGATTCCTGCAGTTCTTTTGCATTAGTCTTCTTTCGCATGGCACAATCAAACGCAAGTTGGCCCAGTGGGAAAAGCCTTCGAAATACAGTTAATAATGTAGGTGTTGCTTTAATTATCAGTGTGAGAATCTTTGATGTGCACTCAGGTATTGTGGGTAGCGTTTTACATTTTAGATTTGCATGAAAATAGAATATGCTGTATCCCTTGGATATGTGAAAAATGAGCGCTGCTATATCGTTTGTGCTTGATGAAAGATGAACATGGCTCAAAACTCACTTTTTGTGTAGAAAAGGCCT
>JARWKJ010000016.1:1180129-1190129 GCA_029959095.1 Rhinichthys osculus | reverse complement strand
CCCCTTTATTCTGCATATGAATTATTATAATGAGGAATATTGTGACGTGTTCGTTCCCGGGAGAAACTCAAGACTACAAAGGAGGCGTTTCAGGAGTTCAGAAACACTGACTCTGATATAGAGTTTGCAGAGCCAGATGCTCAAACATCAATATTACACACTAAAGAAAGATGAACATGGGAAATAAGTAGGTCCATGTTCCATTTTATCATCTTGCATTGGAATGTTTTCTGAATTATGTATAAATAACGTTTTTGTGCTTATGTTTAATGAACGTTGTTGAAGACAAGATAACTTTAAACCAACGTTCTTGTTACTGGAATAACTTTAAGAGACCCTGTTCAGAGAACTTCATGAGAGAATTTCAATGGAAATATGTATAAAACCAACTCTGTAGTGGAATAGCCATGGGAAAACATTTCTGCAACGCTTCTCCATCTTCCTCTCAGTTCTTCGGGACCCTCAGAACGGGCAGATGGTCTTTTGATCCCTTTTCCTCAGAGAAACTGGCCATTCTCGTGATGTCGGAGCTCATCCAAGAGTCTCCAGAAACACTTGAGTGGCAGAAATCTCCCAATCCAGATGGAAGGAGCCAGATTGAGGACACACACTCTCAAAAGCGTTCGAGTTCTTGCTGTGTGAGCAGTTTCAGTGGTTTGACTGGTTGTCGGACACATGTTTCCGGTAACTCTGTCCATATCAACGCTCTGCGGAGACTTTCTGAATGGCTTGGTCTTTCTGACAGCTTAAAACCCTGCCGAACACGTTGAGATGTTTTCCTCGCTGTGACAGTTTAGTGCATGGAAAAAGCGAGCTTATCTTATCTCTGCTTGCCTCCTTGCTCGTTTAGCAGCCAGTTCCAAAACCGAGTACATCAAACCCATTTTCACAGAGGAGCTGTTTGTCTCAGAGCAATATCCCAACCATGAATGCTGAAATTCAGCATAAAAATGTAATGTATAGTGTAAAACACATTATCATTTCAAAGGCTTCTGAATTCAGGACCCATGTCTGCCAGTAGCAGCAAAGTTCATGCAAAAGCAGCTCAAAAGCAATACTCATATAATGTTGTGTGTGTGTGTGTGTGTGTGTCTGTCTGTCTGTGTGCGTGTGTGTGTGTGTGTGTGTGTGTGTCTGTGTGTCTGTGTGTGTGTGTGTGTGTGTGTGTGTGTGTGTATGCACACTACATATATGTAGTGCTGTCAAATAGATTAATCAAGATTAATCGCATCTAACATACAAGTTTGTGTGTGTCTCTCTGTGTGTGTGTGTGTGTGTGTGTGTGTGTGTGTGTATACACTGCTGTTCAAAAGTTTGGGATTGGTACAATTTTTAATACAAATAAAAAAAGACTCTTATGCTCACCAAGACTACAACATTTTTTCCCAACCTCAGATCCCAAACTTTTGAACGCCAATGTATATATATATATATAGTATACACATATACGATTGACCGCGATTTAACAGCACTAATTTATATATAGTATATATATTTATGTATATGTTATGTTTATATGTACAGGTGAAAGTCGAAAAATTAGAATATGGTGCAAAAGTTCATTTATTTCAGTAGTTCAACTTAAAAGGTGAAACTAATATATTATATAGACTCATTACATGCAAAGTGAGATATTTCAAGCCTTTATTTGTTATAATTTTGATGATTATGGATTACAGCTTATAAAAAACCCCAAATTCAAACTTAGAATATTGTGAAAAGGTTTTCATATCTGTAAGCCATAATCATCAAAATTATAACAAATAAAGGCTTGAAATATCTCACTTTGCATGTAATGAGTCTATATAATATATTAGTTTCACCTTTAAAGTTGAATTACTGAAATAAATGAACTTTTGCACCATATTCTAATTTTTCGACTTTTACCTGTATATTTATGTGAATGTGTGTGTGTGTGTGTGTGTGTGTGTGTGTGTGAAATGAAATCAATTCCTGTGGGTTGTGGCCAGTTCAATTTAAATTCAATTATGAATCGAAGTGGACCAATTCTATTGCTCAACCATGGTGTAAAATATCAGAGCACAATCAATATTGCGATCTGCGCGAATCCAAGAGACTCCAACGACATGTCGTTCTGGTTCCTGTCCGAATGAGACGGATGATACGCGCTATTTCCACTGGAAAAAACAAAAATTGTTTTTTAGACATTATATGGTTTAAATGAAAGTGCTTTAGTTTATTAAATGGGCGAGATCACAAAACTTACAGTAAAAATATCACATACTGGGAGAGACACATTGAGTACGCACAACACATTTGGTGTTACATTCGTAATCCTATCTCTTGAATATTGCCATTTATAACTATTGTTTATATTAGAAATATTTTTAGCTTTGTCATTATTTTCAGTAAGTAGTTTCACTGTTTAGCTTAAGTAGCTTTCCCCCCATTGTTTGCCATTGATAAGTGACGTAAGTCTTTCTTTTCTATTCCTTTTCTTGGTTATGAAAAAATGGAGGAATGGGAATGCACAATAAGTATCATTAATACAGACATTGCTAAAGGCCATAATTTGGATCTATTGTGCAAATTCACTGTTGTTTCTCTATTTTGTACTTTAACAGAAAACTTTGTATTGCTAATGCAACAAAGTCAAGATCATTAGATATATGGGTGAAGCCACAGAGACTGATGGGAAACGCAATTCATCGCACAAGTCATTAACTGACTAAATGAACAGTATTTTCTGGCATGCTTCGAACAGTAGACACTATGTGAGCAAAATAAATTGTATAGTCAACATTCACAATTAAAACTTAATTGAGCAACACCAAGTTTTTTTTCTCAAGCTCTATTTCCACCAAAATTATTTTGCTTCCTCCAGTTACAAGGTTTCTGTCTCGGGGAAGATAAAGTACCCTGTGCCAAAGAATCTCATATATTGTGATTATTGATTTCTTAATGTGCTCTATAAGTGTGTCACAGGTGTGTGTGTGATTCAGCTGTCCAATGAACACCTGTGATGCATCATAACACATTGTTATCGCATGTAAACCTGTGCGCTGAACTCTACATTACTAATAATAATGATGATTACCTGGCACTGGATGCACAGGAGGAGGAGATGTGTGTAAATGGGAGTTGGGAAGAAAATGACACGCTTTATTTAGGAATTTAAACACCAACTGTCTGTCAGTCAATAGAGGTTGTGTGTGTGAGTGGCAGAAACACTGAGCGGCAGCATTGGGTTTCAGCGCGAAAAACACACAAAACACACACTCAAAAAAATGATATGTTGGCTTTACTTAATTTTATTTCGTCAACAGGTTCCACATAACTAGGTTATGTTAAACAAACATAATTTGTTATGTAACTTCAACATAATTTGTTCATTTAACTTCAACATAATTTGTTCATGTAACTTCAACATCATGGAATTAAGTCATTTTAAGCAACCCTATTAAAGTAGTCTCAAGGTGATTTTTTAAAGGCTTCCTGACATGATTCGGGTATTTTTTATATTCATTCATTCATTATAGTAACACATAATTAAATTGTTAGACTATAGCTAGCTATTTGCTAGCAGGAGCATATATTAGCATCTTAAATGCTAAGATTAACATGCTCAACCAAACAGTTGAAATAAATAAATCAGTCCACAGCCAAACAAAATGCTCCACTCTTCTCCACAATGGTAACCCACTGTAATTTAAATGGTGTTAATAATTCAAATGTAATTGAACATTAAACACAATTACACACTATCAAGTCTTCCCCTTTTGTCATTTTCTCAAAAAAACATAAAATAACACTTAATTTTAACATTTATTCTCTCTTAATTCAACCATATGCAAAGCATGCTGGGCACTAACAAGCACCGCCCAGTTTTAGTTAATGCAACACAAATCAATCATGTAATCCAACACAAGTGGATTAAGTAAACTTAAATGTTACATATATTTAAGCAGATTGAACACAATCAAATTAAGTTCGGGCAAAATGGCAGTTGGCTCGCACTATACTGCCACCCTCTGGATGCAAGAATTTTTCACTTAACATAAATGGTTTGTGTTTAGGCAACGCAATAGGATTTTGTACTGTTAAGTTGAGACATAATTACGTGGACCTTACTAGAAAAAAACATTTCAAGTCAAAAAACACAATTATTATAAGTAAACTAAATATAAATATATTATGTAAAGTGCACAACCTTCCTAGTTCATTTTTTTGAGTGCATCCAAAAGAAAGAGCTTTGAGATTGACTGTACAACTAGATTTGACAAGAAATCTGAGGTATATTTATACAGACGGCTGAAAGATTCAGAACAGAGAAGCAAATGGATCCTGCAATTCACAGAAACAACTGGATCCGGGCAGAGAAAGCTGGATTTGCAGTTTTCATTTGCTGAATTTAGAGGTAAAATCATACCCTATATATTGTATTGTTATACAGGTGAAACTCGAAAAATTAGAATATGGTGCAAAAGTTCATTTATTTCAGTAATTCAACTTAAAAGGAGAAACTAATATATTATATAGACTCATTACATGCAAAGTGAGATATTTCAAGCCTTTATTTGTTATAATTTTGATGATTATGGATTACAACTATAAAAACCTTTTCACAATATTCCAATTTTGAATTTGGGGTTTTCATAAGCTGTAAGCCATAATCATCACAATTATAACAAATAAAGGCTTGAAATATCTCACTTTGCAATATCTCACTTTGCATCCTTGAGTTTTGGTGTTGTTAATGCATATTCATAATCTGAGGCAGTTGATGTGTTCAGACAGTGAAACTATATGGCCCCCAAAACTATATGGCCAATGTCATGCTTAAATGTGTGAATGTGTGCAAACTAATTATGCTTGATTTCTTCGTTTTACACAGTGCCTTTTAATGAAAAATAAAGGCACGTTGTTGTAAAATGATGCAATTCTCTTCGGTTGAATGCGAAAATACATTTTGCATGCCCTGTAAAGTCAGACGAGGCTAATATAAACGATAATGTAACTATATTCAACAGGGTTTTATTCTCTAACACTCATAGAGGAGTGTTGAACTTCCAGTCTGATGAAAGAACAAAAACCGACAGTTCATCCTTCAGAATGAAAGATAATGAGAATCCAAACGAATCTTGATAAGCAACATTAATCCCTCATAGTGTGATGTTTGTTCTTCTGGGCTCTGCTTTAATGAGTGAGGATAAGGGATGTACCGATCTATTATCCAGTAGCTTTCATGTTCCCATCATCAGATTCAGCAAATGCCGTATTCACTGAGACTTCTGCTCTTCTCTGGAGTCTCTGCACTGGCCATTGACCGCTCGCTCTCTGTCTAATTGCAAAAAAGAAAAGAAAAAGGACTTTCTTGATCTGGCAAGCTCTAATCTGATTGGTTGAGTGTGGAAAATTGAGTCCGCCAGCAAATAAAAGCTATGTTTCCATCCAAAGTTGCAGATTTATCTTATTAAAACTGAAAACAAAATTGAAAATTGCATTCTAGCGTTCGGATGCTCGGGAACACACTCGTGTGTGTGTGAGACGCTTCAGGAGGGAATACACCCAATCACTCTGAACACACACTTCAACTCCGGCGTTTCAGAAACACCAAACCAACATTAGAGACGCTGCGACGCCATTGGTCCACTGGTTACTCCAGTCATCCAATCACAGCCTCCGCTGAGCCAAAGTCACATGAGGTTCGATCTGAGGGATTTATTCAGTAAATGTGTTTCCATTGTAGTTTATCGGTTGAAAGAGTATCCTCCTCAATTGAACGCATACGTTTTTTTATGCGCATCTTGGTGTTTCCATCCAGTGTTTTATTATGCGATATCCCAAAATGCACATACAAATACTAAATGTAAACATAGCTAAAGTTGTGTTGACACAGCAAGCTTTTGATGCTAAAATAATGACTTTGTCCATGTTAGAAGCATATTTGGGCAGTTAATAAACCAGCTTTCCATGAACAGGGCTGACATTATTACATTGTTTTCTTAATTATGTCTGTGAAAAGTACTTATTTGTCATTAAAAAACATACATTTTTAATTCAAAATACATAATTACATTTTCTGCATTCCTTTTTTCTGCATTGTCTATGAAAAGTACTGATTTGAAGTTTTACTTTTGTGTCATAAATCTATAAATACTGTATATTCCCATATTTTCTGTAATAGTTTGTGGAGACTACCGTACCATAATTTATCATTAAGGCATAATTGACGGCCAGCCAATTAATTATTAGAAAAATAATGGCTCTATGGTTTAAATGTAAATAATTGATTAGATTTGATCATTTATCATTAAAGCCCCTATTATGCTCATGTAAAGGTTATTATTTGGTTTTGGAGTCTCTTACAACGGTTTACATGCAAAACTCTTTAATTTCAAAGAGTCTGAAACGGTTCGTTTGAAGATTTCCTCCTTTCCGGGATCGATTCTTTCTTTTAGGAGACAATAGCTTTTGTTTGCAGAGCTTTTACATTACACACTGCATGAGAGGCACAATTGGAAAAAGCACTTTAAATGACCTTGTTTTATTCTGTTCTTGTGGTTTAATCTGCTTCAGATCGCATCTCCCTGAATGGCATGTGGAAAGCAAATAGTTTAGTCACTTTATATGTTGGTCAGACGGTTTCTTCCTTTCAAAGCGGGCGGTTCGTAACTAAAATAAGCTGTCGTGTAAACTGGGCTTTTTTGCTGTTTAGACACATTTTTTGTTTACGTGCAACTCTCCTCTGCATTGCTAATATGTTGCATTACCTGCATATTGAAGCAGATCTGGATCCTCGTGTGGCTGGAAACTCATCTCTTATTTCTCCTCGCGAGATCTGTCGAGAGAGTCCTGTGATAAAGCATGAGTTCGCCTAAAATAGCTTTTTAGGGCAGAAATACCGACATGTAAGGCAATTTGCAGCTTAGGGAACACGGACTGCCAGCACGCATTAATAGGTATGAAGCTTTTTTAGAAATATTAGTAATGGATGTTCCTCGGCTTTGAAGCATCTGAATCCGCATATGCACCTGGATTTATAATGTGCATATTTAAATACGCATGTCATCTACAAATCGGGAATCATATCTCTCGCTGTCAGATGTGGATATATGGACCTGTGGTAATAACTTGAACTTTAATGTTCGGACTCTTTAAAGGAATAGTGCACAGATGTTGAGCTTTGAAGATTCTCACTGAATAACATTTGCATCCAAACCTGTTTGAGTTTCTGCAGGACACGAAATAAGTTGTTCTGAACAACATTAATTTGGACCCCATTGACTTTCATTGTCAAACCCCAGACATTTTTCAGAACGTCTGACAGAAAGTCGTACGAGTTTGGAGCAACATCAATGACTAATAACTGACTAAAGAATAAGTCTGTTTTTCACATTAAGCTATTATATCTTCTGAAGGCTTGAAGTATTGTGCTTTTGTGAAGCTTGACAGCTCTTATGAGTGATTGTTGCATGTAAAAGAGCTTCAGAGTTTCTATTTTTGTGTTGCATGGGAAAAACAAAGCAATATGCGTTTGGATTGACATGAGAGTGACTAAATGCAATGATCCATTTACTCTGAAAATCAAATGCACTTTTGTTATTGCACACCACTTGTGTGTGCAATATGTTGCATTAGCTGATGTCCTGTTCATATGTGTTTTAAATATCAAAACTCTTCATTAAGTGCAAGTGTTTGCTTAGACGCTTTCCTCTCATCCTGCATGACGCTAATTAGATTAATTATCAGACACTGTCTCTGTTTTCAAGCTAGTCTCGAGCTGCATAATTAAGTGTTGATTTTAGGTTTGTTTTTGAAAAATAAATGCTTGCAAAACCCATATAATACTCATTAAAACAATCATTCTGTTCCTCAGAACATAACCAGCAATTAGTGCGATCAACCTGGTGTATAATAACGGCTCTTATCGTTGTTTATTGGCTTGTTGGCAGACAACAATATAATAGTGTTGGCAAAGTATTCAAAAAAACACCCAAATTTATTTTGGAGGAGCTTTATCTTCCATAATCATATTGTCAATGATTCAGCCTTTAAAACTGATCTTTGACTCGCTCTAACAGACGGATGACCCTTCATGCCTTCAGTCAAAGATCTTTCCATAATGCAATATTGTTTCTGAGCATCTTCAGCATGTTCTGTTACACATTTGTTAAACGGGACATATCATACAAATCTGACTTTCCCCGTGTGTAAGTGCTATAATCGTGTGCATCGAGCAATACAGACACAGTGAAACCCAGTAACTTTGTTAACGCATGCTATAAAATAAGCCGATCAGATTCTGCCGTAAGAAGAGGATGTTATTATAATATTCCCGGCCCTTAATCTGCACGTTCACACACACCAGCGACATTGGGTTCGGCGAGCGCCAACAGAGACCAGTTCTAACGCACTGGAGAAGATCCAGCAAAGCCTGAAACTGTTCTGTGGTCGAGCACAGACGACACTGAACACTATTGACCAGAACATGTCAGCGCTGTCTTATAAACACCTCAGGAACTGTGGACACTTGTGGAAGAGTTCAACATGATGAGGAGATGATCAGTGTAACTCCACAACAACTACAGAAATGTCTCCGCTAACATTCAGAAACGTGTAAAAGTGAAGCTCTCCCTGAGTCTCTCCGTAAGGCTGCACTCGCTGCTGTTACTCCTGACTCTGGATCAGTGAGATCGGCCTGTGTTGTTATTGCCGGAGTCTCTGAAGCTCCGCCCTCTTCTGAACGTAGGCGGAGCTAAAGCTCATTTGCATTTAAAGGGACACACATAAAAACGGCGTGTTTTTGTTCACACAGCTATAATAAATTATCTGGTATTTTGAGCTGAGATTTCACATATTCTGGGGACGCCATAGATTTATATTACGTCTTGTGAAACATATGTCTCGTTTAAGGCTGTGTGTTTGTGTGTCCGCAGCGGAGGACACGTGTGGCGGGACCTTCCGCGGCTCCAGCGGGAGCATCTCCAGTCCAGATTTCCAGAAGGATTATCAGAGCAGTGGCGAATGTACGTGGACGATCCTCGCGGATCCGGGAGACACAATCTCACTGGTCTTCACTGAGTTCCAGATGGACAGCAAACTCGACTCGTTAGAAGTGGAGGGATCCGATCCTCCAACAATATGGTGAGATCGTCACTGGATCTGTGGCTTTCTGTGATCGATGAGTGTTGAACTGATCATACATTATCATCCTTCATATCGTTTCATCTGTCTTGAGTCACTTCACAGCCTCTTTCCTCTCACATTATTATTTTTTTTAAAACTTCGTTCGTTCGTTCGTTCGTTCATTCATTCAATGTTTGATTTTAAGAAAAAAACACCATATACCCATATATAAATAAAAATGAGTATTTATTCACTTATTTATTCATTTTTTCCGTAATTACCATATATACCCAATATATAAATAAATAAGGTATTTATTTATTTAATGTTTGGTTTTCATATGTTGGTATAGAAATATACTATATAACTTATATATATAAATACAATATTGTATTAATTTATTCTTCCATTTATTTATTTAAATTATAAATACCCTACCAGTATATACATAAAATTGGGTATTTATCTATTTATTTTTATTTTATGTTGATATAAAAAATACACTGTATATTGATATGTAGGATATTTATTTATTTCATATAAATACCCTACATATCCAATATATAAATACAACAGGGTAATTTATTTATTTAAAATATAAATACCCAATATATAATAGGGTGTTTATTTATTTATTGTTTGTTTTATATCGTTGATATAAAAATACACTATATACCCTATGCATAATACAGTAATTTTACAATACAATACAATAAATACAATACAATACATAATACAATAAAAATACAGTATTTTTTTTATTTATGTATTCATTATTTATTTCATATAAAATATAAATGCCATACCCAAAATATAAATTAAATTGGCTATTTGTTATTTACTTATTTAAAATATAAATACCCTATATACCCAATATATAAATAAAATACGTTGTTTATTTATTTATTTG
>JARWKJ010000016.1:1157629-1175129 GCA_029959095.1 Rhinichthys osculus | reverse complement strand
ATCATATGTGTAATTCAGGGCACAATTCAGACGAGATCAAAATATTTGTTGTCACTCGCCATTGACTACCATGCAATATTTTTCCGAGATAAGGTCCCATGGTGATCGACAGGAAGGGGAGGGGCTTAGGATCTCTATACACATTACAAACCGAACGATTCGTTGGACCATTTTTCCTGCCGGCCAAAAACCACCACAACGTTGCGCAACATCAAATGGCAAACGTAATGAAAGCGGAACGAAACTCATTATTTTGTGCTTCACGGACCGTTTATCAGTTTGGACCATCAATGTCAGTGCAGCCATAGATATCCATAATAAAGGCTAGATGTCTCACGGCGGAGTCTCTATCGTCATCACCGGCGGCCATCTTGTCACAGGCAAGCTTTCTGGCGGGCTCTGTGGTGCCTGATGTAAGATGAGTGATCAGCACCAACACAAATACTCTTATCTCGTTGAGATCTTGACGGATTTACAAACGGTTTACAAACGTTATTAACGTGGCTATAATTCTGGATGATTATTTATTGATACACTTATTATTCATAAATGTGCAGTGTCATAACTACATCTCTGACGTTTATAACAAACCAAACCGTTTGAAAATCAGTAGAAAATTTAGCAAGTTATGGTTATTTAAAAAGTACATGCACCATTAAACCACAATGTTACGAGTGAGCGAGCTGCCTGTGGCAAGATGGCCGCCAGTGCGGACGTCCACCTCCATTGGCCAGCAGCGCGGACGAGACATCTAGCCTTTATTATGGATATCTATGAGCGCAGCGCGAGCCGATCTTCATCAAGCGACACTGTTCTACACAGCGCTGAGAGATCCAGTGAAGAACACATTTGAGTGAAGTAATAACATCACTGCGAGATCTAGTGGGAAGCATTCACATGTCTCCGTTATTAACCGTAGATCTCTATTAGATCAAACAGCGCTGACGTGGACACCAGGAGAAATATTGTGCCGTGAATGAACTAGTAATAGTCCGTAAGTCCACAGATCTGCATGGGTTTACTGTAGTAACACCCACTGTAACCATGGAAGTGTGGCAGAAATAGTAATACGTCACACATCTTTTTCCAGCACTTCAAAACTCAAATATTATGTTTTAAAGGGGTCATATAATGCCATTTTTGTACAAGCTAATATGATTCTTTAGGGTCTAAATTAAAAGTTTGTAATATACTTTAAATAAAAATTCTCATTAGTATTGTAAGAAAACATGCCGTAATGTACCCTAAGTGTAAACCTTCGACGCATTCATTGTGAAGCATGCAAGATTTGCAAAGATTAATATAAATATTAATATAAAGGTTAATAAAACGTTATACTCACTTCAGTTGTTCTAGAGGTTCAGCAGGGACACGATTATCTGGTACCGATCCTTTATTCATGAGCAGCTTCTTAGCAAAACCAGCTTTATACTGACCCTCGTTTATAAAGCAGTCTGGTGTGAAATGATTCGCGCAAACATGAGAGCATTGACGTTGCTCGTGGGGAATAATCCCTTCGAAAACAAACTCAGCCACTGCGTCTTCAGCGGTTCGGATTTAGGAACATTAAAATGACTGTGTTCGTTATTACACCCAAGAACAGAACACCACAATCGCTTAGACGCCATTCTGCTCATAGACAGTGCTCCGGCATATCAACAATGACCGCGCCGGTCCGCGCAGACTATGATTGACAGCTGGCTCACGAGCGAGGGCGGGTCTGTGTTGAAACGATGCTGTCAATCAACACTCGTGGGAGGGGCTTCCGAGCGTGTGACGTCACACGGTCGAACGGCTCGATTTGAGGCAGGGGAAAATATATAAGGAGATTAAAACAAAAACACTGGATGGATTTTTATCATTATATGATGGTTGTGTACAGACACTGCCAACACACATTTCAGTACAATCAACTTGTAAAAGTGCATGTACCATTATATGACCCCTTTAACAAATATTATACATTATTTGCTCATCCTTCAAAGATTACCCCCATTTTTAAAACTAAAAATTTCAACATGTAGGAAAACTCACATTTAAAAAAAAATATATATATATATATTTTAATAAATAGGAAATTTCCCTGGCATTTCTTTCTTTTTGCTGTATTGAAAACGTACCGAACCGTGAATTTTGTTACACCCCTAATAGACAGACAAACGATGATATACAGATAGATAGATGGATGGATGGATGGATGGATGGATGGATGGATGGATGGATGGATGGATGGATGGATGGATGGATGGATAGATAGATAGATAGATAGATAGATAGATAGATAGATAGATAGATAGATAGATAGATAGATGGATGGATGGATGGATGGATGGATGGATGGATGGATGGATGGATGGATAGATAGACAGATTGATAGATAGATAGATAGATAGATAGATAGATAGATAGATAGATAGATAGATAGATAGATAGATGGATGGATGGATGGATGGATGGATGGATGGATGGATAGATAGACAGATTGATAGATATCTGTCCATCTGTCGATCGTTCTTTCGCTCCATCTATAATTCTATAATTTCCTGAGTCGGACTCCAGTCGGACTCTATTCAGTGTCGGTGAAGGACGAGTGAGTCTCATCCAGTGGCCGGAATATCACAGAGCTTTAGTGGCTCTCCTGACCAGCAAAAACACCTCAATTCCCATAGCAACAGCATAGCAATGCCTTCCACACACACACACACACACACACACACACACACACACACACACACAGCACACGAGCACTGAACATGTAGAACCCGGTTTCTTACTCTCGCTTTATTTTTTTTCAGACAGGCGGAGAGAGAGAGAGAGAGAGAGAGAGAGAGAGAGAGAGAGAGAGAGAGAGAGAGAGAGAGAGAGAGAGAGAGAGAGAGAGTCCATCCATCCATTTCCTGCATTCCATTGGTGTTTTGATTTATTTGTGCCTTTTCAATTACACTCTATTTTTGTGTCTGTGTGTGTGTGTGTGTGTGTGTGTGTTGTGGGTCAGCAGACAATAGGACAGATGCAGTTAATGCTGCAGTCAGACTCGACCTCTAGTCAAACACTCACACTCTATTAATACAGAACTGCACATTATGTTCTCCATAACAGTAATGTTATCTGCCGTGTTTCACTGTTATTGGTGTAATTCTCAGGCGCTTGTATTATATAACTCACCTTTAGGGTGGAAATTCTGCAACATACATCCGTTATTTGAGGCCACACAAGCCGAACGCTTATCTGCGGGAGAACCGGCTCTGAAGCGTCGGCCCAGTGTGAACTCTGTGTACAGTCAAGCGCTTCCGTCATTATCAGTCACACTTTAAACAACCCTCAATATTACACCTGTAATGTCCCGACCACAGTCATGAACGACAGCTCCGGCTGCGCCAGCGACTGCATTACATTCAGGTCTAGATCCAAATCTAATGACTCTCTATCATAGTGTGTTTCATTTACAGGATAGAGAAGAAAAACTGGATATGATAGACTTTTATTTTCATTCAATTTTGTTTTTGTTACTTTATCTTTATTATAGTATTTCTTTCTTTCTTTCTTTCTTTTTAGTTCTTTTATTACTGGGATAAAAACAGGATATCACACTTGGAGGAGGGTTTTTATTTTTTTTCCGTTTTATTTTGTTTTTGTTAGTGTTTAAATCAAAATCGTTTCATTTCAGTTTTTATGTAAATTTTTTAACCTTTTATGATGATCTTTTTTAACCTTGTATGACTTGTATGATGGTTTTTATTTTATTTCATTTTATTTTATCATGTTATTGTATGTTGTTTTATTTTATGCGGTTTGTATGTTAAACATAATTTCAGTTTCATGTTTAATTTTTTTAACCAGGATAAAAAACAATACAGGATTTCAAAGACTTGTAGGAGGATTTTAAAAAAAAAATTAAAATGTATTATTTTTTAATTTAATTTTTTTTAATTTTATTTTAGTGTTATGTTATTTATGTGCTGTTATTTTTGGAGTGAGTTGTAGTTTTCAGATGACGTGGTTTTTAATTTAATTTTATTTAATTTACATTAATTAAATTATCCAAATTAAATTATTTTATTTTATTTTACTATTTTATTTTATTTTGTGTTATGTTATTTTAGTGTTATGTTATTTTAGCAGTGAGTTGTAGTTTTCAGATGACGTGGGGTCAATGGTAAATGTTACTGGTGCCAAATTTGTATCTCATAATATTTTTGCAGAAAATGAAACTCGTTCAGTCTGTCGTCTCTCTGTGAGTTTTGGATCCAGCCTTCATGGGTCGATGCCTGACGTTTTACAAATGCACAATAAAATCTCTCGTTTGCCCTTTTCGACATTACAGAACTGAAAAGTGTTTGAGGCTCCAGTATGAAATATGTGTTCCTTCATGTCGGATCTGTAATAATTGGGGCGCTGTTTGATTGACAGGCCGAGGCCGAGTGGGTTAGAGTTCACCGGGATCGAGTTGTTTGACGGATGAAGCGGTTCAGCCTTGAAGTGCTTTAGCTCTGTTTCACTGTGGAGTTTTACTGTCTCAGCAATCGACTGTTATGAAGTTACGGCTGAATCCTTGAGGCGTTTGCAGATCGAGGAAACACACAGCTGACGGCCTGTCATTTGCATCTCAGTAAATAGCAATCATTTATAAAGGTCACATTTTACGGCATGTGAAGATTCAAATACTTCCTCCATTTCTGAAATTTACTTAAAAATATGCGTGTGAAATTTACTTAAACATATGCGTGTGAAATTTACTTAAACATATGCGTGTGAAATTTACTTTAAAAATATGCGTGTGAAATTTACTTAAAAATATGCGTGTGAAATTTACTTAAAAATATGCGTGTGAAATTTACTTTAAAAATATGCGTGTGAAATTTACTTAAAAATATGCGTGTGAAATTTACTTTAAAAATATGCGTGTGAAATTTACTTAAAAACATGTGTGTGAAATTTACTTAAAAACATGCGTGTGAAATTTACTTAAAAACATGCGTGTGAAATTTACTTAAAAATATGCGTGTAAAATTTACTTAAACATATGCGTGTGAAATTTACTTAAAAACATGCGTGTGAAATTTACTTAAAAATATGCGTGTAAAATTTACTTAAAAACATGCGTGTGAAATTTACTTAAAAATATGCGTGTAAAATTTACTTAAACATATGCGTGTGAAATTTACTTAAACATATGCGTGTGAAATTTACTTAAACATATGCGTGTGAAATTTACTTAAAAATATGCGTGTGAAATTTACTTAAATATGCGTGTGAAATTTACTTAAACATATGCGTGTGAAATTTACTTAAAAACATGTGTGTGAAATTTACTTAAAAACATGCGTGTGAAATGTACTTAAAAATATGCGTGTAAAATTTACTTAAACATATGCGTGTGAAATTTACTTAAACATATGCGTGTGAAATTTACTTAAACATATGCGTGTGAAATTTACTTAAAAATATGCGTGTGAAATTAACTTAAACATATGCGTGTGAAATTTACTTAAACATATGCGGGTAAAATTTACTTAAAAATATGCGTGTGAAATTTACTTACATATGCGTGTGAAATTTACTTAAACATATGCGTGTGAAATTTACTTAAACATATGCGTGTGAAATTTACTTAAAAATATGCGTGTAAAATTTACTTAAAAATATGCGTGTGAAATTTACTTAAAAATATGCATGTGAAATTTACTTAAATATGAGTGTGAAATTTACTTAAACATATGCGTGTGAAATTTACTTAAACAAATGCGTGTGAAATTTACTTAAAAATGTTCGTGTGAAATTTACTTAAACAAATGCGTGTGAAATTTACTTAAAAATATGCGTGTGAAATTTACTTAAAAATGTTCGTGTGAAATTTACTTAAACATATGCGTGTGAAATTTACTTAAAAATATGCGTGTGAAATTTACTTAAACAAATGCGTGTGAAATTTACTTAAAAATATGCGTGTGAAATTTACTTAAACATATGCGTGTGAAATTTACTTAAAAAATAGTCGTGTGAAATTTACTTAAACATATGCGTGTGAAATTTACTTAAACATATGCGTGTGAAATTTACTTAAAAAATAGTCGTGTGAAATTTACTTAAACATATGCGTGTGAAATTTACTTAAAAACATGTGTGTGAAATTTACTTAAAAACATGCGTGTGAAATTTACTTAAAAATATTCGTGTGAAATTTACTTAAACATATGCATGTGAAATTTACTTAAACATATGTGTGTGAAATTTACTTAAAAATATGCGTGTGAAATTTACTTAAAAATATGCGTGTAAAATTTACTTAAAAATATGCGTGTGAAATTTACTTACATATGCGTGTGAAATTTACTTAAACATATGCGTGTGAAATTTACTTAAACATATGCGTGTGAAATTTACTTAAACATATGCGTGTGAAATTTACTTAAACATATGCGTGTGAAATTTACTTAAAAATATGCGTGTAAAATTTACTTAAAAATATGCGTGTGAAATTTACTTAAAAATATGCATGTGAAATTTACTTAAATATGCGTGTGAAATTTACTTAAACATATGCGTGTGAAATTTACTTAAACATATGCGTGTGAAATTTACTTAAAAAATATTCGTGTGAAATTTACTTAAACAAATGCGTGTGAAATTTACTTAAAAATATGCGTGTGAAATTTACTTAAAAATATTCGTGTGAAATTTACTTAAACATATGCGTGTGAAATTTACTTAAAAATATGCGTGTGAAATTTACTTACATATGCGTGTGAAATTTACTTAAACATATGCGTGTGAAATTTACTTAAACATATGCGTGTGAAATTTACTTAAAAATATGCGTGTGAAATTTACTTAAAAATATGCGTGTGAAATTTACTTAAAAATATGCGTGTGAAATTTACTTTAAAAATAGGCGTGTGAAATTTACTTAAAAATATGCGTGTGAAATTTACTTAAAAAATATGCATGTGAAATTTACTTAAAAACATGTGTGTGAAATTTACTTAAACATATGCGTGTGAAATTTACTTAAAAATATGCGTGTGAAATTTACTTAAAAATATGCGTGTAAAATTTACTTAAACATATGCGTGTGAAATTTACTTAAACATATGCGTGTGAAATTTACTTAAAAATATGCGTGTGAAATTTACTTAAACATATGCGTGTGAAATTTACTTAAAAATATGCGTGTGAAATTTACTTAAAAATATGCGTGTGAAATTTACTTAAACATATGCGTGTGAAATTTACTTAAAAATATGCGTGTGAAATTTACTTAAAAATATGCGTGTGAAATTTACTTAAACATATGCGTGTGAAATTTACTTAAACATATGCGTGTGAAATTTACTTAAACATATGCGTGTGAAATTTACTTAAACATATGCGTGTGAAATTTACTTAAAAATATGCGTGTGAAATTTACTTAAAAATATGCGTGTAAAATTTACTTAAAAATATGCGTGTGAAATTTACTTAAAAATATGCATGTGAAATTTACTTAAATATGCGTGTGAAATTTACTTAAACATATGCGTGTGAAATTTACTTAAACATATGCGTGTGAAATTTACTTAAACATATGCGTGTGAAATTTACTTAAACAAATGCGTGTGAAATTTACTTAAACATATGCGTGTGAAATTTACTTAAAAATATGCGTGTGAAATTTACTTAAAAATATGCGTGTGAAATTTACTTAAAAATATGCGTGTGAAATTTACTTTAAAAATATGCGTGTGAAATTTACTTAAAAATATGCGTGTGAAATTTACTTAAAAATATGCGTGTGAAATTTACTTAAAAACATGTGTGTGAAATTTACTTAAACATATGCGTGTGAAATTTACTTAAAAATATGCGTGTGAAATTTACTTAAACATATGCGTGTGAAATTTACTTAAACATATGCGTGTGAAATTTACTTAAAAACATGTGTGTGAAATTTACTTAAACATATGCGTGTGAAATTTACTTAAAAATATGCGTGTGAAATTTACTTAAAAATATGCGTGTAAAATTTACTTAAACATATGCGTGTGAAATTTACTTAAACATATGCGTGTGAAATTTACTTAAAAATATGCGTGTGAAATTTACTTAAACATATGCGTGTGAAATTTACTTAAAAATATGCGTGTGAAATTTACTTAAAAATATGCGTGTGAAATTTACTTAAACATATGCGTGTGAAATTTACTTAAAAATATGCGTGTGAAATTTACTTAAAAATATGCGTGTGAAATTTACTTAAACATATGCGTGTGAAATTTACTTAAACATATGCGTGTGAAATTTACTTAAACATATGCGTGTGAAATTTACTTAAACATATGCGTGTGAAATTTACTTAAAAATATGCGTGTGAAATTTACTTAAAAATATGCGTGTAAAATTTACTTAAAAATATGCGTGTGAAATTTACTTAAAAATATGCATGTGAAATTTACTTAAATATGCGTGTGAAATTTACTTAAACATATGCGTGTGAAATTTACTTAAACATATGCGTGTGAAATTTACTTAAACATATGCGTGTGAAATTTACTTAAACAAATGCGTGTGAAATTTACTTAAACATATGCGTGTGAAATTTACTTAAAAATATGCGTGTGAAATTTACTTAAAAATATGCGTGTGAAATTTACTTAAAAATATGCGTGTGAAATTTACTTTAAAAATATGCGTGTGAAATTTACTTAAAAATATGCGTGTGAAATTTACTTAAAAATATGCGTGTGAAATTTACTTAAAAACATGTGTGTGAAATTTACTTAAACATATGCGTGTGAAATTTACTTAAAAATATGCGTGTGAAATTTACTTAAAAATATGCGTGTGAAATTTACTTAAAAATATGCGTGTGAAATTTACTTAAACATATGCGTGTGAAATTTACTTAAAAATATGCGTGTAAAATTTACTTAAACATATGCGTGTGAAATTTACTTAAACATATGCGTGTGAAATTTACTTAAAAATATGCGTGTGAAATTTACTTAAACATATGCGTGTGAAATTTACTTAAAAATATTCATGTGAAATTTACTTAAACAAATGCGTGTGAAATTTACTTAAAAAATATTCGTGTGAAATTTACTTAAACAAATACGTGTGAAATTTACTTAAAAATATGCGTGTAAAATTTACTTAAAAATATGCGTGTGAAATTTACTTAAAAATATGCGTGTGAAATTTACTTTTAAAATATGCGTGTGAAATTTACTTAAAAATATGCGTGTGAAATTTACTTAAAAAATATGCGTGTGAAATTTACTTAAAAACATGTGTGTGAAATTTACTGAAACATATGCGTGTGAAATTTACTTAAACATATGCGTGTGAAATTTACTTAAAAATATGCGTGTAAAATTTACTTAAACATATGCGTGTGAAATTTACTAAAACATATGCGTGTGAAATTTACTTAAACATATGCGTGTGAAATTTACTTAAAAATATGCGTGTGAAATTTACTTAAAAATATGCGTGTGAAATTTACTTTAAAAATATGCGTGTGAAATTACTTTTAAAAATATTCGTGCAAAAACTTGCCAAAGAAAAATTAAGTAAATTTTACTCATTTTTTTTTTCAGTGTATGAGATTTTCTCTCATGTATTGCTGATTTATCGCATGTTATCGCAAGCCAAGGTTAGTGCATGTTGAGATGTTCGAGATCACAGATGTGTTGATTATAAATCTCTGGGTGGGAGTTTCGCAAAAGACTTGATTTGAAAAGGTAGAAGGCCTTCGTTTTGATCCGTCTTCATCTTCTTCACAGGTTATCAGGGATTAATATTCCCGTTCCCATCGTCAGCAACAAGAACTGGCTCCGGCTTCACTTCGTGACAGACAACAGCCATCGGCACAAAGGCTTCACTGCGCAGTATCAAGGTGCGTTTTCAATAGATTGCCTTTTAAAAATGATGTGATTCACAGTAATTTCCCATTTCTGGTAATTGCTTATGGCAAATATCATAAAAACATGTCCAGGTTATACATATTTCACCTCCAAATGAGGAACAAATAGTACATGAAACTGACTGTATGCATATTTGGGCGAAGTATGAGCCGACAGCTTTCATGTGTTTCAGAAACATCTTGAATCAGCTTGTTAATCTTAATCACCTTATAATTACAAAGAATTACGTGATTTCTAATAACGAGCTGTCAGAAGTTGAATCAAAGCGAGTTATTTTCAATTAATTTGATTGGAAGCAAATCTAAGACATGAATTCCAGTCCTAATATACTGTAGGAGAATATGTAAGAAAAAAAAAATGAAATAATAATATTTTAACACACAAATCATGACTCAATGAAAACGTGTTGTTTTGATGTTTTGTTAACTTGTTTTCTAACTAATTAAGTATAACTTGTGTTTCTGCAGCATGCTTTTAAATCTCACCTTCATGGAATTATAATTGACCTAATTATGAATTATTGTTTTCTTTTCATGAGCAGTGAAACGATCTGGAGACTTTAAATCAAGGGGAGTCAAATTACTACCTGGAAAAGACAATACGAGCAAATTTTCAATAAGTAAGTGTGTTTTCTTTCTCTTTGTGAAATAATATTCACTCTGTCACTTAATAACTGTTTTACTGAATATATTTTGACTAAAATCAGTATCATGTTACAGTATGTGATGTATCAGATGGTACTTTTATATACACTAACGTTCAAAAGACGGAACATTTATTAATAATTGATACCAATAATTGATAATGATAATTGAGCATCAAGTCATCATATTAGAGTGATTTCTGAAGGATCATGTGACACTGAAGACTGGAGTAATGATGCTGAAAATACAGCTTTGATCACAGGAATAAATTACATTTTTACTGTATATTCACATAGAAAACAGCTGATTTACATTAGAATAATATTTCACAATTTTTACTGTATTTTTGATCACATAAATCAAGCCTTGGTGAGCAGAAAAAAACATTATAACATCTTTTTGACCCCAAACTTTTGAACAGTGTGTACTGGAATGGCTTATTGACCGAAATCTTGTTTTATACAGTATGAGACTCAGATTACAGATCATAGATTGTGTTAATATGGAAAATTAAAAAAAAATTTTTTTTGGAGAATACTGTATGTATGGAAGCTTGTTTCCGCCACCAAAATAAAACATTTTCAAAGATAATTGCGACTTTACATCTCGCAATTCTGACTCTATAACACGCAATTGTGAGAAAAATAGTCAGAATTGTGAGATAAAAAGTCGCAATTACCTTTTCCATTTTTATTCTGTGGCGGACACAAGCTTCCATAGTTTGGCAACCATAAACAACCAATGTTTATTCAGCTCTATCATAGTTCTGGTTCTTGGTAATATTTGTATGTGTGTGTGCATGTGTGCGTGTGCGTGTGTGTGCGCGTGTGTGTGTGCGCGTGTGTGTGTGCACGTGTGTGTGCGCGTGTGTGTGTGCGTGCGTGTGTGTGTGTGTGTGGGTGTGTGCTCGTGTGTGTGTGCGCGCGCGTGTGTGTGTGTGTGTGCGCGTGCGTGTGTGTGTGTGTGTGCGCGTGTGTGTGCGTGCGTGTGTGTGTGTGTGTGCGCGTGTGTGTGCATGTGTGTGTGCGCGTGTGTGTGTGTGTGTGTGTGTGTGTGGGTTGCTGTGTTGTGGTGACCGGCACGCGAGAGAGAGAAAGTACGTGCGCAGATGTGCAATATGTGCATACACACAGACACACAGGCTCTCTCTCTCAAATATAATGATAATGATAATTTTTGTTTTATTTTATCATATGATTTGCGCATGAGCGCATGTACCGCTCTCGCGCGCTATTTCAGTCACAATACAGACGTGAAAAAATGGTATTTGCTGTGAGAAACAGAATGGACCTCGGGTTCGGGTCGGGTTCGGGCTTAATATGTAAATGTAATTGTCGGGTCGGGTTAAATGATCGCGGGTTCGGGCTTCAGTTTAAAGCCTGTGCAGACCTCTAGTGTGCGTGCGTGCGTATATGTGTGTGTGTATGTGTGTGCGTGCATGCGTGCGTGCATGAATGTGTTTGTATGTGCGTGTGCGTGCGTGCGTGCGTGCGTGTATGTGTGTATTATTTAGGCTTGATGAAGTAGAAAGCAAGCATCTTTGAGATCTCAGTGCTCCTGCATGTCATGCGTAATTATGACTGTTAATATTGTTGCTCTAATGTCATAAAAGCTCTTCGCTGGTTAATTTCTTTCAGATGTGCGTCCCCGTTAATTGTTTAATATTCCGTTGATGTTATTCCGCTGGTGATTTTGCATCTACTCCTTCAAAGCCTGTGATTCATAAAGCACGAACAATGCCACATATTTGTAATCCTTCCGCTTGCCATTTAGCAAATGGATCAAAGGAAATTAGAGCATCCGACGAAACAGAAATCTGCATTTTGATTAATTGAGCTTAGCTTGACTTACAGGTCCCTCACCCACTGAAGCTCCTCGAGGAGAATGTGGGATCCGTGAAGGGAATGGCTTTAGGGGACGCGCAGGTGGCTGGATCTCACTCCGACCGAGTCTTAATTACTCGACTGAGACGGCCAATCCCGACCTGGATCCGGCAGAAGCCCGATCGCTATCTATGGAAATGAGCTTTACACTCGAGGTCCTTGTTTATGGCTCCACGTGATGAAACGCCGAACACAATGATTCATTTCGCCCTCGACGATGTAGCACTCCAAACACTTAATTACAAGCGGATCAAAGTTTTATGAGCCTCTATTTCACAGCGTCTGCATCACGCATTTGGAAGTATGAGTTATGAGGGAATTAGCGAGTGTTATTCAGGACCTCAGTCTGCTGTCAAACACCCCTTTCTAAATGCTTTCCTTAATGGGGACCTTTTATGGCTTCATTTTGTTTTTTGCATGCATTATTCTCCTCATATTCTCCATTGTTGCAGCTCCTCTCTTCCCAGTCTGTCAGTAACGCTCTGTTTACTTCCTGTCTCTATGAAGCCCCTCCTTCTGAAAAGCACACTGTGCTCTGATTGGTCGGCTGGATCAGTGTGTTGTTGTGATTGGTTGAGCGCTTCGAGTGTGTTTGGGAAATGTCCCGCCCCTTCCCATAACCGCCAGTTTAACACACTACTAACTAACTCAACCAGGCCCCGCCCCTTTATTCTGCATATTAATTATTTAAAGTTGAAAATCAAGCGTTTAATGTTGTTAATACACTCACCTAAAGGATTATTAGGAACACCTGTTCAATTTCTCATTAATGCAATTATCTAATCAACCAATCACATGGCAGTTGCTTCAATGCATTTAGGGGAGTGGTCCTGGTCAAGACAATCTCCTGAACTCCAAACTGAAAGTCAGAATGGGAAAGAAAGGGGATTTAAGCAATTTTGAGCGTGGCATGGTTGTTGGTGCCAGACGGGCCGGTCTGAGTATTTCACAATCTGCTCAGTTACTGGGATTTTCACGCACAACCATTTCTAGGGTTTACAAAGAATGGTGTGAAAAGGGAAAAACATCCAGTGAGCGGCAGTCCTGTGGGCGAAAATGCCTTGTTGATGCTAGAGGTCCGAGGAGAATGGGCCGACTGATTCAAGCTGATAGAAGAGCAACTTTGACTGAAATAACCACTCGTTACAACCGAGGTATGCAGCAAAGCATTTGTGAAGCCACAACACGCACAACCTTGAGGCGGATGGGCTACAACAGCAGAAGACTCCACCGGGTACCACTCATCTCCACTACAAATAGGAAAAAGAGGCTACAATTTGCAAGAGCTCATCAAAATTGGACAGTTGAAGACTGGAGAAATGTTGCCTGGTCTGATGAGTCTCGATTTCTGTTGAGACATTCAGATGGTAGAGTCAGAATTTGGCGTAAACAGAATGAGAACATGGATCCATCATGCCTTGTTACCACTGTGCAGGCTGATGGTGGTGGTGTAATGGTGTGGGGGATGTTTTCTTGGCACACTTTAGGCCCCTTAGTGCCAATTGGGCATCGTTTAAATGCCACGGCCTACCTGAGCATTGTTTCTGACCATGTCCATCCCTTTATGGCCACCATGTACCCATCCTCTGATGGCTACTTCCAGCAGGATAATGCACCATGTCACAAAGCTCGAATCATTTCAAATTGGTTTCTTGAACATGACAACGAGTTCACTGTACTAAAATGGCCTCCACAGTCACCAGATCTCAACCCAATAGAGCATCTTTGGGATGTGGTGGAACGGGAGCTTCGTGCCCTGGATGTGCATCCCACAAATCTCCATCAACTGCAAGATGCTATCCTATCAATATGGGCCAACATTTCTAAAGAATGCTTTCAGCACCTTGTTGAATCAATGCCACGTAGAATTAAGGCAGTTCTGAAGGCGAAAGGGGGTCAACACAGTATTAGTATGGTGTTCCTAATAATCCTTTAGGTGAGTGTATGCCTATATGGTGTTTTTAATACGCTTAAACCATGTGTAAGTTCATAAGTCGACAGCATTGCTGAGTATTTCTTCCTTAAAACTGCAGTGAACCAAAGACAGTCTCAAAAACACGGTTTGAAATCGCTGGTGTTTCTGACGTCACAAACGACCTTGTAACCAATCAGATCAACGTGTGATCGTCAACCAGTGGATCTCTGAGTGAGTGAGTGAGTGGAGGCGGGGCTCATTTGCATATTCATAGAACCGCGCATACTAAATGAGGCGAGGGTGTCGAGTTACATTCAAGATATTTTAAGACGTGAAGAATTGTTTTTCAAGGAAAAAACGTTTAAATATGTAATGTTGGTGAGTTTTAGGATGAAATTATTGATTAAATGAGGAATATTGTGACGTGTTCCTTCCCGGAAGAAACTCGAGGCTACTAAAATTAAGCCATGAACTCTTCAGGGAGTTCAGAAACACTGACTCTGATATAGAGAATAACTTTTTCATGCTCAAACATCAACATTACACACTAAAGAAAGATGAACATGAGAAAAGCATGATAGGTCCTGCACAGCGGTAATTATCATGCGCCCATTCATGGAGGAGATATTGACTTTGGTCACATGTAGAGTATAAATCATATTCATAAATCATACGAGTTGTCTGTATTTAGACGTGTGATTTTGGTCAATAGCCATAACTGGGACGTCCAGGAGTGTATCTAAACCTTTCATTTGAGAGAAGGAGCCAACATCTCTGTTGAGTGAGGATGAGAACTCGATATCTGAGGTTATGGAGAGCACAATCACAGGTTATGATGGCTGATATTTCCATACGCACTATTTCTCCCACAGTGAATGAAGGAATGGTCAAACAGGTTTCCAATTTCTGCCCAGACCCCGGAGAACCGGAGAACGGCAAGCGCCTCGGCACAGATTACAGGTAGGCTACACCTTCTCGTTGTGCGCTGTCAGAACGGGGGCAGTTTGGTTTCTAAAAGTATGCAATTGTGAAAGTTTAGCTCATGCATATTCATTAGGTCATGCATAATTGAACATGATATTTAACTGTTTTGATAGCCTAGCTACGCCTCAGTCGCGGTGAAATGCTTGAGAGTCTGTAACAGGAAGGCTATGAGATATTATTTGCTCATTTACAAGCCGAAACTGAAAAGTAAACGGTAACACTTATGCATCAAATTATTCAAACAACAGTTTTCATTGAGGTTATATGATCTGACAGAAATATGTTCTCATTAGGTCATGATTTGAAGCAGCAAATAATCTTGCTGATCTACAGTAAGTGATCGCGAATTTGTGATGCATTTCATTTAATTTAAGATTACATGATGTAATATATTCTATTTTATTTGCTTAAATATTAATATTTATGTTTAATATTAATTTACCAAAAATATATCAATTTTAATAATAATGCTAATTTAATGTTATATTTTCTTCCTTTTCTTTTTTAAATATCAATAATTTGTGCAAAATATTTATTTATTAAATATCAATTTATTAATTCAGCAAAATTTTAAATAGATTTAATTTTATATTTATATTTTTGGAGTATTAAGCAAAAAATCGTATGAATTTGTATAAGTGATGTCATGTAAATTCATACGAATTATAGCCTCGTAGAATTTGTACGAATTGCCGTGAGATCGGGTAGTTTTATTTGCTTAAATATGAATATTTTTGCTTAATATTAATTTAGCAAAATGTCAATTTAAATATTAATTCAATGTTTATTTAGCAAAAACATTTACACTTTTTTTTTTAGATATTAATAGTCAATTTAAATGTCAATTTAGTAATTTAGCTAAATAAAAAAATATGTATATGTATCATATCTAATATAATATTAACATTTTTTGTTAATTATAGATTTAATAACAATTTATGTTAATGTAATATATATTTTTTGCAAACATGTTTAATGTCATATTTTCTCTCTAATTTTCTTGTAATTATTAATTTAGCAAAAATGTACACATTTAATATACAATTTTTAATTTTATATGCTTAAATATGAATATTAATATTCTCTTTATTTTTATATTTCACTGTATGATTAGTAGCCTTATTGTAAAGCACTACTTTACCTCTGTCACATTCAGTTGAAACGACCACTCATAAAAAAAATTAAAAAGGAATTAATTAAAGCTATTAAATCATAAAGTCGGGACAAAATTAACCACGTAAAAATAAATAATGTGGACATTTCCCAGCATGAAGGATGTGTGTGCGTATGCTTATTTGAGTATCAGTGAAATGCCTGATTATTCCTCCCTGACATTTGCTCTGACACGAGGCCTGATCAATCTGGGGTTTTCAGATCCTTCATTGATTCTCTGTCTCGTGTGTGTGTGTGTGTGTGTGTGTGTCTGTATTCAGCATCGGCGCGATGGTTCACTTCATCTGTGACGAGGATCACGTGCTCCAGGGATCTAAGATCATCACGTGTCAGAGAGTGGCGGAGGTGTTCGCGGCCTGGAGCGACCACAGACCCGTCTGCAAACGTAACACTCACTCACTCACTCACTCACTCACTCACTCACTCACTCACTCACTCACTCACTCACTCACTCACTCACTCACTCACTCACTCACTCTCGCACACACACACACACACACACACACACACACACACACACACACACAGTATTCAATATCAGTATTCAATATCAGTATTCTGTATCAGTATTCAATATCAGTATTCAGTATCAGTATTCAATATCAGTATTCAGTAACAGTATTCAGTAACAGTATTCAGTATCAGTATTCAATATCAGTATTTAATATCAGTATTCAGTATCAGTATTCAGTATCAGTATTCAATATCAGTATTTAATATCAGTATTCAGTATCAGTATTCAGTATCAGTATTCAATATCAGTATTTAATATCAGTATTCAATATCAGTATTCGGTATCAGTATTCAATATCAGTATTCTGTATCAGTATTCAATATCAGTATTCTGTATCAGTATTCAGTATCAGTATTCAATATCAGTATTCAATATCAGTATTCTGTATCAGTATTCAGTATCAGTATTCAATATCAGTATTTAATATCAGTATTCAGTATCAGTATTCAATATCAGTATTTAATATCAGTATTCAATATCAG
>JARWKJ010000016.1:1130129-1150129 GCA_029959095.1 Rhinichthys osculus | reverse complement strand
GTGAATAATTTTATTTTATTTCAGACAGACGAAGGGAAATGAAATGCTAAGTTAGACACGTTGTAACATGCTGTGTTTGGACATGTCTGCATAATATTTGAATGATTACATTTAAAACGTCCAAGTTTAATAGACTCTACGAGTGTTTTATCTTGCATTTGGTTCAGCTTTGCAGAAGCTATCCGTTCGTTTCAACAGCTTGAAAGCCACGAAACCGTAAAAACACACACAGGCTCAGATCCTCCGGCTATATTTTCCTCCTCACGAACCGGTTTCCCGTCCAGCTCTTCTCCCAGTCATGCGTGAGTCTCCGGGTGTCTTTGGTGACGGTCTGCGCTGCTTTCTGGCGCATTTGCCTGGCGTTTGTCCAGCTGGGATCCATCGAGCGTTCCTCAAGGACAAAAGCCTCTCGCCGGAGCACTCACACACACCGAAGGCTCAATCAAGGCCTTTCTCAGGGGTTATGCCGGTCAAACGGGTTTGCAACTTTTATGATCATGCTTTATCAAAGACTTTAGATATATAAAGTGATATACACAAAGTGCACTCATATTACTATGAATGGGAGGAAGTGCAATGTGCAACATGGAGGAATAACCTCCTTTCCCATTTAAAGCGACAGGAGCTGAAACGGCTGCTATTACACATAGAAAACAGCGGTTTTACATTGGAATAATATTTCACTATTTTTACTGTATTTTTGATCAAATAAACGCAGCTTTGGTGAGCAGAATAACCTATTTTTCAAAAACATTTTAAAAATATTACCAACTTTTGAATAGTGTGCATATTGCAATGGTTTTTAAAATTTTTATTATTTGTTTAACTCAGAGTTATTACTATTATTATTTTAAGAAACATTTAATTAAAGTAGTATGTAATGTATTAATTGAAAACACTCCTGATACAAACAATTACAGACACTTCAGATGTCGGACATTAATTTCATGAATTTGAAGCACAAACTCAATCATAAAAAGTGTTTTTTTTCCCCTGAAATATAAAAAAATAATGCCGACTCCAAACGTTTGAACTGTAGTGCTCCTTGCACTACCAAATATATAGCATTGTGTATGAATACAGTAAGCCGTTTCACTCGGATATACTTGTATTAAACAATACAATTTCCAGTAACACTTTACTTGAAGGGGTGTGCATAAGACTGACACGACACCTTCATAATCATGACATGACACATGAAGGAGGGTTTATGCATGTTTATGACAACTGTCATTAAGTGTCATTTGCTCCATTATGACATTTTTAATGCAAATATGACATAATTTGAGATGTCTTTGTTATGACACCTTGACATAAACCAATACATCATAACCTGTCAGTGTCTTTGTCATGACAACTGGACATTACTAAGACAACACAACCTGTCTTAAATATGTCATAAACATTACATAGCAGATTTATTATCAAACTTAAGAAAGCACTGAGCTTTATGGTTAACATTACATTAAACTGTCATGTGGTTGGTTTTGACATTGGCTGTCATGAGGCCATTATAACATTTTAATGACAAATGAAATGTGTACCACTGTAGTTGAGGTCAAGAAGAATATTAATGACACAGTTATAATGCCTCATGACAGCCAATGTCAAAACCAACCACATGACAGTTTAATGTAATGTTAACCATAAAGCTCAGTGCTTTCTTAAGTTTGATAATTAATCTGCTATGTCATGTTTATGACAGGTTGTGTTGTCTTAGTAATGTCAAGGTGTTATAACAAAGACACTGACAGGTTATGATGTATTGGTTTATGTCAAGGTGTCATAACAAAGACATCTCAATCAATGTCATATTTGCATTCAAAATGTCATAATTGAGCGAATGACACTTAATGACAGTTGTCATAAACATGCATAAACCCTCCTTCATATATGATTATGAAGGTGTCATGTCAGTCTTATGGACACCCCTTCAAGTAAAGTGTTACCCACTTTTTTATCAGTCATTCGAGTATCAGTAGCTGTCTGCTTAATATCTGCTATCACTTGATCAACAACCACAAGGCGCTTCAATCCTCAGCGTATCGGCATAAACAAACCAACAAGAATGCAACTAGTGTTGGGTATCGTTTGAATTTTAGCGATTCCGATTCTGATTTCGATTCTGCTTATCGATTCCTAATTTCGATTCCAATAAGGTAAAAAAAAAATCTTAGATATCATTCACATTTAGTCTTATTACAAAACATTTAATTTTAGCTGAACACAAATCAACAGGTTAAAGAACACTAACGAAAGGAGCGTTTGCCTGTGGTTTAAAAACACCATAGAAAAACAACTAGCCAAACTAATATAAGCTTCAAGCATTATTAAAAACAAGTAAACACTCAGTTATAAAAAAAAACAAAAAAAACAAAAAATAAGCAATCGCAACAAATAGATACAACAGAACAAAGATGCGATTGAAATAAACGGTATTAAGATTTTCAGGTGTTCAGAAACTGAAATCAAATTTAAAATAACACTGCACTTTATAAATAAAATATACATTACAAATAGTTACAAAAGTGATTCAGTCAAGAATGAGTGAGTTTTCTCCTTGTCTTTTGTTGTTTGATTAGAGTTATTATAGAGACAGCAGGAATATTAGTACTGTCACTTTAAGAGCTGCACGGATCCAATATACTGATACACGTGTAGCACAGAAAACAGTTTTCTGAATAGTTTAAAGTCATATTGAAATACTCAAAAAGGAATCGATAAGAGGAAGCGAAATTTTAATTTTATACCAAATACTGACCTCAAGTATTCGATTCCTTTGAATCGTTTTATGATTCCCAACTCTAAGACTGTTATTCTGCACTGGCAGTTTAACTGGCAGCTTCGTCCCGGACCTCATCGTCAGCATGACCCATCAGATGTGGCTTCATCTGCAGTCGGATGAAAGCGTGGGCTCTATCGGCTTTAAGATCAACTATAAAGGTGAGTCTGTTCTCTCATAAACCACTCCGCCGCATCAGAAGCTTCACTGCGGTTTCTCTCGCCTCCCGACAGAAATCGACAAGGAAAGTTGCGGGGATCCCGGGATCCCTCTGTACGGACTCCGCGAGGGCGCCGGCTTCTCCAACGGGGACGTTCTGCGCTTCGAGTGCCAGTTCGGGTTCGAGCTCATCGGAGAACGGATGATTTCCTGTCAGAACAACAATCAGTGGTCTGCAAACATCCCTATCTGTATATGTGAGTCTCTACATCATCATTATTATCTAGCAAAATGCTAATTCATGATAGCAATGTGATAAATCTTGTTAATAACATGCTAAAACATGTTAAAACATGCTACCATAATGTTAAATTATTCTAGCAAAATGCTAATTCATGTTAAAAACATGTTAATTCATGCTAACAAAATGCTACAACATGTTAACAACATGCGAATTCATGTTAACATCAGAGTAACAATCAGTGGTCTGCAAACATCCCTATCTGTATATGTGAGTCTCATCATCATTATTTTCTATAGCAAAATGCTAATTCATGATAGCAATGTGATAAATCTTGTTAATAACATGTTAAAACATGCTATCATAATGCTAAATCATGCTAGCAAAATGCTAATTCATGTTAGAAACATGTTATTTCATGCTAACAAAATGATAAAACATGTTAACAACATGCTAGTTCATGTTAACATCAGAATAACAATCAGTGATCTGCAAACATCCCTATCTGTATATGTGAGTCTCATCATCATTATTTTCTATAGCAAAATGCTAATTCATGATAGCAATGTGATAAATCTTGTTAATAACATGTTAAAACATGCTATCATAATGCTAAATCATGCTAGCAAAATGCTAATTCATGTTAGAAACATGTTATTTCATGCTAACAAAATGATAAAACATGTTAACAACATGCTAGTTCATGTTAACATCAGAATAACAATCAGTGGTCTGCAAACATCCCTATCTGTATATGTGAGTCTCTACATCATCATTATTATCTAGCAAAATGCTAATTCATGATAGCAATGTGATAAATCTTGTTAATAACATGTTAAAACATGTTAAAACATGCTATCATAATGCTAAATCATGCTAGCAAAATGCTAATTCATGTTAGAAACATGTTATTTCATGCTAACAAAATGATAAAACATGTTAACAACATGCTAGTTCATGTTAACATCAGAATAACAATCAGTGGTCTGCAAACATCCCTATCTGTATATGTGAGTCTCTACATCATTATTATTATCTATAGCAAAATGCAAATTCATGATAGCAATGTGATAAATCATGTTAACAACACGTTAAAACATGTTAGCAACATGCTACCATAATGCTAAATCATGCTAGCAAAATGTTAATTCGTGTTAGAAACATGTTAATTCATGCTAACAAAATGCTAAACATGTTAACAACATGCTAACTCATGTTAACATAAAAACAACAATCAGTGGTCTGCAAACATCCCTATCTGTATATGTGAGTCTCTACATCATTATCTATAGCAAAATGCTAATTCATGATAGCAATGTGATAAATCTTGTTAATAACATGCTAAAACATGTTAAAACATGCTACCATAATGCTAAATCATGATAGCAAAATGCTAATTCATGTTAAAAACATGTTAATTCATGCTAACAAAATGCTACAACATGTTAACAACATGCTAATTCATGTTAACATCAGAGTAACAATCAGTGGTCTGCAAACATCCATATCTGTATATGTGAGTCTCTACATCATCATTATTATCTAGCAAAATGCTAATTCATGATAGCAATGTGATAAATCTTGTTAAAAACATGCTAAAACATGCTACCATAATGCTAAATCTTGTTAACAAAATGCTAAAACATGTTAAAACATGCTACCATAATGCTAAATCTTGTTAGCAAAATGCTAATTCATGTTAAAAACATGTTAATTCATGCTAACAAAATGCTAAAACATGTTAACGACATGCTAATTCATGTTAACATCAGAGTAACAATCAGTGGTCTGCAAACATCAATATCTGTATGTGAGTCTCTATGTCATTATTATCTATAGCAAAATGCTAATTCATGATAGCAATGTGATAAATCTTGTTAAAAACATGCTAAAACATGCTACCATAATGCTAAATCTTGTTAACAAAATGTTAAAACATGTTACCATAATGCTAAATCATGCTAGCAAAATGCTAATTCATGTTAGAAACATGTTAATTCATGCTAACAAAATGCTAAAACATGTTAACGAACGACATGCTAATTCATGTTAACATCAGAGTAACAATCAGTGGTCTGCAAACATCCCTATCTGTATATATAAGTCTATCTATAGCAAAATGCTAATTCATGATAGCAATGTGATAAATCATGTTAACTACATGCTAACACATGTTAGGAACATGTTAAAACATGCCACCATAATGCTAAATCATGCTAGCAAAATGCTAATTCATTTTAGAAACATGTTAATTTATGCTAACAAAATGCTAAAACATGTTAACAAAATGCTAATTCATGTTAACATCAGAATAACAATCAGTGGTCTGCAAACATCCCTATTATGTGAGTCTCTATATCGTTATGCACGGTCCTCCAAGCTTCAGTGTTTTTAATCTTCTCTGGAATGCAATATTAGATTATTAACAAAGCATCTGAGTTAACAACATGCTAATTCAAGTTAACATGATAATTCATGTTAGCTATGTGCTAAAACCTGTTAATTCATGCTAACAATGTGTTAAAACATGTTAGCAAAGTGTTTATTCATGCTAGCAAAGTGCTAAATCAGGCTAGCAATGTGATAAAAATGCTAAAACATGCTAGCAACATGTTACCAATACCTAAATGCTAAATTGTTACTAACATGCTGAAACAATGTTTCTCCAAGCCTCAGTGTTTTTAATCTTCTCTGAAATGCTAAAGCATCTGAGCGTATTTATGTTGGCTTGACAAAGACTATTTAAGCTGCTTCTTCTGAGACTAAATTTAAACAGTATCTTCTCCTAGAGCTTCAAAGCCCCAACCGCCAAACTCATCGCACTTATGATTTACATTAAACGGACGATCAAAACTATGAAAATTACTGAGGGGCTTAAAACTTTAATACGACAACTAGCTTCACCTACTACATATCTATCACTAATAATACCTAACAACTAGCTTAGAACATGCTAGCAACATGCTAATTCATGATGGCAATGGGATAAATCATGTTAGCAAAATATGCTAAAACATGCTAGCAACATGCTAATCCATGTTGGCAATGTGTTCAAACATGCTAATTCATGCTAAAACATGCTAACAATATGTTAAAACATGTTAATTTAAGTCAACATTGTAATTTATGTTAGCAATGTGTTAAAAACCTGTTAATTCATGCAAGCAACGTGTTAAAACATTTTAACAAAATGCTTATGCATGGTTATTCAATGCTTATTCATTCTTCAAACAACATGTTAATAATGCCAACAATGTGCTAAAACAATCTAGCGACGTGTTAATTCATGTTAGCAACATGCTAATTCATTCTCGCAATGCGTTAATTCATTTTAGTAACGTGTTAGTTCATGCTAGTAAATGTGTAAATTCATGTTAACAACATGTTAAATCATGTTAGCAAAATGTTAATTAATGTTTGCAACATGCTAAAACATGCAAGCGACATGTTAAAACAGGTTAATAATGTGATAAAAAAGATGCTAGCTACATGCTAGTTCATGTTAGCAATGTGATAAATCATGTTAACAACATGCTAAAGATGCTAGTAAAATGTTAATCCATGTTGGCAATGTGTCCAAACATGCTAATTCATGCTAGTAACATGTTAAATCACTTTTGCAATGTGATAAAACATTCTAGCAACATGTTAAATCATAACAACATCCTGCAATCAACGTGATATAACATTCGAGAAACATGTTAATAAACCAATAATGTGCTAAAAGTTTAATAGTGATGTGTTAATTCAAGCTAGCATTGTGCTAATTCATGCTAGCAATGCGTTATTTCATGTTAGCTACTTGTTAAATCATGCTAGTAACATGCTAATCATGCTAGCAACATGCTAAAACATGCTAGTAATTTTTTTTTTTTTTTTTTTTTAAATAGTTATTTTAAACTTTCAGACCTGGCTTTGTCAAGCCAACAATCAAAGTGTGTCATCAAATGTTACTCTTCTAGTTTCTCTCGTCATTGCAATGAATGTAAGGCATGATTTATACAGCCAAGCTCCAAAAATGTACCATAAAAGTACTTCCAATTCTTCTGAAGTGAAAATTATGTATATCAAAAGTTTCAGAAAAACTAGCCATATTAGCAGGCATTATGGTTAACTAAAACTAAAACCATTAAAAAAACAAAACATAAATTTCAGAAGTCGTAATGATGATGTGATCTGTGTTATTTTAGTTAGACTAAATTGAGCAATTTATTTTTTTTCTCTCTCAGACTAGAAGCTTTTTAAGTGCTAATGCAACAAAATGAAGAGCTAGGAATGCACATTAAGTGCATAATCGATGCTTTATGCCTTCCATCATTTGCATTCTGCCACAGAGAATGATGGGAAATGTTGTCTTTTCACACAAGCCTGTTGCTTCATTAACTGGCTAAGTGAGTAGTATTTTCTGGCCAGTGTGATCACTATTCTTCATTAACAATTTCCATAAAACTAAATTATGCGGTTAACACCCACAATTAAAACTTAATTATGATCAAAACCACTTGGATGGTGGCAGAATCTGTTTTTAATATCATGTTTTGGACACAATGATGAATACCATGTTCGTCAATATCAAGTAGCAATATCATGATGAATTGTTTTTGAAGTCTCTTCTGCTCACCAAGACTGCATTTATTTGAGTAAAAATACAGTAAAAATGGCTAAATATTATTAAAATGTAAATCAGCTGTTTTCTAAGTGAATATACAGTAAAGTGTAATTTATTCCTGTGATCAAAGCTGTATTTTCAGCATCATTACTCCAGTCTTCAGTGTCACATGATCCTTCAGAAATCACTCTAATATGAGGATCAGGGCCCGTATGTATAAAACTTCTAAGAAATGATCTTAAGAATAGTGTTAAGCTTTGACTTAAGTGTAAAAAAAATACTTAGTAAAGAGTAGGACTTTTCTAAGAGTAGGAGACTTTTATAAAGCAGCTAAAAGCAACTTTCAGTAAAGTATAAGACTGCTCTTAAGTGCTGACTGAAGTGGGACTTAAGTGCTGCAAACTAAGGACCAATGATGTGAACCCAAAATGGCCGCCCTCAACCTCTGAATCAGCCAATAGTGAGCCTGCAAGGGTCAGGTCACAGCAGCATGACACCAATTATTTAATGTAATTATAATAAAATAATTTAATTAAGACACTGACACTTTAATATTTAAATGTATTTTTTTTTAAATGGCTTTGCATTGTGCAAAATTATCACAACTTAGTATTGAAGGAAAATCGTCAGATTCACCCTTTATTCAAATAGTATTAAAATGTGTTCAATATTTTGTAAGCGTATTGTGTAGTTGTGCCTGGAGTCAATTGTTTATTTGTGATAACACAATGAAACATTCCAAATTTACATAATTTTTAGCTAAGCTGTCATACAAATAAATGATGAACAGGTGAAAAAACAAGAGAGGAAAATCAAATATTAATAAATGATTATGTTGCAGACAATACATGTTTTTTTTTTCTCCTGTGAGCTTTTTAATTGTAATATCTTTATTGTCCACCAAGGTGGAAAATTGTCTTTGGCTCACCAGCCATTAAAATAAATATATCATCACAGGTGCACTGCTGCATTTCTCCAGTCGCCAAAAATATAATTATTACTTTAATTTCATTGCTATGAAACTTTTTAAAGGTAAGTTACAAAAAGAATACCTTGATGATTAAACTTTTTTTTTTTTATTGTTTGATCAACTCATTTAACTACAATACATCATATTTTCGTTGAAAAGTGCATGGCCTAACCTCTCTGCTGCCATCTTGTTACTCCTAACTAGGTTAGGAGACCTCTCCAGCTCTCTTAAATAATTTAGGAGCTGAGACCAAGTCTTAGCACTTAGGAACTTTTATGAATCACACTTATTCTTAAGTTTAGGAATAAGAGTAAAATTATGTAATTCTTAGAATTTTGACAGACTTGAGATTAAAATTTTACTCTGAGTGGCTTTATACATACGGGCCCTGATGCTCAAGAAACATTTATGATTATTATCAGTGTTAAAAATATCTTCATATTTTTGTAGAAACTGTCATACATTTTATTATTCAGGATTTTTTGATGATTAGAAAGTTCAAAATACAGAATTTCTTTGAAATAGGATCCTTGCTGAAAAAAAAAAAAATATATATATGATCATTCTGACAAGAGTTGAAAGTCAAGTCAGCTTGGAAGTCATAATTACTATGTAAAGTGCATTTAAGTAATCATAACATGGACGTCGCTGATTTGTGTTGCCATGATGTAATTTTCCTGCCAGCTTCTCCTGATGCACAGACGTTTAGCTCTCTTCAGGTACATTAGTACTTGTGCATTCAGGAAATAATTTAGGACCACAGTTCTCCATCCTCGCCGGCTCATTATGAGCACTGAATCTCTTAGAGTCTGTGAAACACAAGTCTAAATGAAACGATGTCAAGAGGTCGGACTAATTAAACCCCAGCTTTATGCCAGTGTGTGTCAACAAAGCAAATTCTGCGCCGTTAAACATGGCTGACAGACTCTAAAGGACAGCTGCGCTCATCAATATGATAAGATGACAATTCTCTTGGAGATTATCAACTAAACAGCTCCGTTGTACTAAAGAGCAAAGCTATGTCAATATGATTTTGAGCTCTATTAGAACAGGTTTTAATGCATTAATGTTGATTATTTTCCTCATATTCTCCATTGTTGCGGCTCCTCTCTTCCCAGTCTGTCAGTAACGCTCTGTTTACTTCCTGTCTCTATGAAGCCACTCCTTCTGAAAAGCACACTGTGCTCTGATTGGTCGGCTGGAGCAGTGTGCTGTGATTGGTCAAGCGCTTCGAGTGTGTTTGGGAAATGTCCCGTCCCTTTCCATAACCGCCAGTTTAACACACTACTAACTAACTCAACCAGGCCCCGCCCCTTTATTCTGCATATTCATTATTATAATGAGGAATATTGTGACGTGTTCGTTCCCGGGAGAAACTCAAGACTACAATGGAGGCGTTTCAGGAGTTCAGAAACACTGACTCTGATATAGAGAATAAGTCTATTTTGAAAAAAATGTTCATGCTCAAATCTTTTCTGCTCTTAACCATCCGTCTCTTAGTTCCCTGTATGTCCAACTTCACGGCTGCGATGGGAACCGTTCTGTCTCCGGATTATCCCGAGGGATACGGGAACAACCTGAACTGTGTGTGGCTGATCATCACTGAGCCGGGCAGCCGAATCCATCTGGCCTTCAACGACTTCGACCTGGAGCCCCCGTACGACTCGCTGACGGTGCGGGACGGGGATCTGGTGGAGGCGCTGGTGTTGGGACGCTTCTCCGGGGCCGAGGTGCCTTCACATCTCACCAGCAACTCCAACATCATCCAGCTGGAGTTCCAGGCCGACCACTCGATGTCCGGCCGAGGCTTCAACATCTCCTACAGCAGTGAGTGCTTCCTTGGTGTTTCTGTCTGGTTTTCCAGTTCAAATATCTAAACATTCTTAAATCAAGATATATTTAGTGGAGAAGCAAAATGACAGAGATTGAGGCTGTTTTTGCTGTGTGAAGTGTTTGTTGCACTGCAAAAAAAAAAAAAAAAAAAAGTTCTAAACATTCTTAAATATAGATACATTTACTGGAGAAGCAAAACGACTGGAGATATCGGGTTTTGATTTCTGAAAATATCTGCTGATGGGGTCAGAAATTATAGGGCCTTATATTACACCCGGTGCAATGCAGCGCCGGCGCGACGCGAGTGTGTTCTGGTAGTTTCAGCCCGACGCAGTTTTCATTTTCACGTCCTTGCTTCACGTTGTTTTAATAGCAGTGTGTGTTCAGGAGCATTGATGGAGCGTTGCTATTTTGAGGAACTGAAATGAGCCATTGACCAACTGAGACCTGGTGTAAAGTCAATGGCGCAATATTTTGTTTGTTATTTAAAGAGCATGTTAGTAATGTGTGCCTATAAGCGGGTCCACAACGTGCGTACACTCTGCTTATTAGACACACACTCTGCTTATTACACACACTCTGCTTATTACACACACACTCTGCTTATTACACACACACTCTGCTTATTACACACACTCTGCTTATTACACACACACTCTGCTTATTACACACACACTCTGCTTATTACACACACACTCTGCTTATTACACACACTCTGCTTATTACACACACACTCTGCTTATTACACACACACTCTGCTTATTACACACACACTCTGCTTATTACACACACTCTGCTTATTACACACACACTGCTTATTACACACACACTCTGCTTATTACACACTCACTCTGCTTATTACACACACTCTGCTTATTACACACACTCTGCTTATTACACACACACTCTGCTTATTACACACACTCTGCTTATTACACACACACTCTGCTTATTACACACACACTGCTTATTACACACACACTCTGCTTATTACACACTCACTCTGCTTATTACACACTCACTCTGCTTATTACACACACACTCTGCTTATTACACACACACTGCTTATTACACACACACTCTGCTTATTACACACACTCTGCTTATTACACACACACTCTGCTTATTACACACACACTCTGCTTATTACACACACTCTGCTTATTACACACACACTCTGCTTATTACACACACACTCTGCTTATTACACACACTCTGCTTATTACACACACTCTGCTTATTACACACACACTCTGCTTATTACACACACACTCTGCTTATTACACACACACTCTGCTTATTACACACACACTCTGCTTATTACACACACACTGCTTATTACACACACACTCTGCTTATTACACACTCACTCTGCTTATTACACACTCACTCTGCTTATTACACACACACTCTGCTTATTACACACACACTGCTTATTACACACACACTCTGCTTATTACACACACACTGCTTATTACACACACACTCTGCTTATTACACACACACTCTGCTTATTACACACACACTCTGCTTATTACACACACACTCTGCTTATTACACACACACTGCTTATTACACACACACTCTGCTTATTACACACTCACTCTGCTTATTACACACACACTCTGCTTATTACACACTCACTCTGCTTATTACACACTCACTCTGCTTATTACACACACACTCTGCTTATTACACACACTCTCTGCTTATTACACACACACTCTGCTTATTACACACACACTCTGCTTATTACACACACACTCTGCTTATTACACACACACTCTGCTTATTACACACACACTCTGCTTATTACACACACTCTGCTTATTACACACACACTCTGCTTATTACACACACACTCTGCTTATTACACACACACTCTGCTTATTACACACACACTCTGCTTATTACACACACACTCTGCTTATTACACACACACTCTGCTTATTACACACACACTCTGCTTATTACACACACACTCTACTTATTACACACACACTCTGCTTATTACACACACACTCTGCTTTTTACACACACACTCTGCTTATTACACACACACTCTGCTTATTACACACACACACTCTGCTTATTACACACACACACTCTGCTTATTACACACACACTCTGCTTATTACACACACACTCTGCTTATTACACACACACACTCTGCTTATTATACACACACTCTGCTTATTACACACACTCTGCTTATTACACACACACTCTGCTTATTACACACACACTCTGCTTATTACACACACACTCTGCTTATTACACACTCACTCTGCTTATTACACACACACTCTGCTTATTACACACACACACTCTGCTTATTATACACACACTCTGCTTATTACACACACTCTGCTTATTACACACACTCTCTGCTTATTACACACACACACTCTGCTTATTACACACACACTCTGCTTATTACACACACACTCTGCTTATTACACACTCACTCTGCTTATTACACACTCACTCTGCTTATTACACACACACTCTACTTATTACACACACACTCTGCTTATTACACACACACTCTGCTTTTTACACACACACTCTGCTTATTACACACACACTCTGCTTATTACACACACACTCTACTTATTACACACACACTCTGCTTATTACACACACACTCTGCTTTTTACACACACACTCTGCTTATTACACACACACTCTGCTTATTACACACACACACACTCTGCTTATTACACACACACACTCTGCTTATTACACACACACTCTGCTTATTACACACACACTCTGCTTATTACACACACACACTCTGCTTATTATACACACACTCTGCTTATTACACACACTCTGCTTATTACACACACACTCTGCTTATTACACACACACTCTGCTTATTACACACACACTCTGCTTATTACACACTCACTCTGCTTATTACACACACACTCTGCTTATTACACACACACACTCTGCTTATTATACACACACTCTGCTTATTACACACACTCTGCTTATTACACACACTCTCTGCTTATTACACACACACACTCTGCTTATTACACACACTCTCTGCTTATTACACACACACACTCTGCTTATTACACACACACTCTGCTTATTACACACACTCTCTGCTTATTACACACACACACTCTGCTTATTACACACACACTCTGCTTATTACACACACACTCTGCTTATTACACACTCACTCTGCTTATTACACACACTCTCTGCTTATTACACACACACACTCTGCTTATTACACACACTCTCTGCTTATTACACACACACACTCTGCTTATTACACACACACTCTGCTTATTACACACACTCTGCTTATTACACACACACTCTGCTTATTACACACACACTCTGCTTATTACACACACACTCTGCTTATTACACACACACTCTGCTTATTACACACACACTCTGCTTATTACACACACACTCTGCTTATTACACACACACACTCTGCTTATTATACACACACTCTGCTTATTACACACACTCTGCTTATTACACACACTCTCTGCTTATTACACACACACACTCTGCTTATTACACACACACTCTGCTTATTACACACACACTCTGCTTATTACACACACTCTGCTTATTACACACACACTCTGCTTATTACACACTCACTCTGCTTATTACACACTCACTCTGCTTATTACACACACACTCTGCTTATTACACACACTCTGCTTATTACACACACACTCTGCTTATTACACACACTCTCTGCTTATTACACACACACACTCTGCTTATTACACACACTCTCTGCTTATTACACACACACACTCTGCTTATTACACACACACTCTGCTTATTACACACACTCTGCTTATTACACACACACTCTGCTTATTACACACACACTCTGCTTATTACACACACACTCTACTTATTACACACACACTCTGCTTATTACACACACACTCTGCTTTTTACACACACACTCTGCTTATTACACACACACTCTGCTTATTACACACACACACTCTGCTTATTACACACACACACTCTGCTTATTACACACACACTCTGCTTATTACACACACACTCTGCTTATTACACACACACTCTGCTTATTACACACACACACTCTGCTTATTATACACACACTCTGCTTATTACACACACTCTGCTTATTACACACACACTCTGCTTATTACACACACACTCTGCTTATTACACACACACTCTGCTTATTACACACACACTCTGCTTATTACACACACACTCTGCTTATTACACACACACTCTGCTTATTACACACACACACTCTGCTTATTATACACACACTCTGCTTATTACACACACTCTGCTTATTACACACACTCTCTGCTTATTACACACACACACTCTGCTTATTACACACACACTCTGCTTATTACACACACACTCTGCTTATTACACACACTCTGCTTATTACACACACACTCTGCTTATTACACACACACTCTGCTTATTACACACACACTCTGCTTATTACACACACACTCTGCTTATTACACACACACTCTGCTTTTTACACACACACTCTGCTTATTACACACACACTCTGCTTATTACACACTCACTCTGCTTATTACACACTCACTCTGCTTATTACACACACACTCTGCTTATTACACACACTCTGCTTATTACACACACACTCTGCTTATTACACACACACTCTGCTTATTACACACACACTCTGCTTATTACACACACACTCTGCTTATTACACACACTCTGCTTATTACACACACACTCTGCTTATTACACACTCACTCTGCTTATTACACACTCACTCTGCTTATTACACACACACTCTGCTTATTACACACACTCTGCTTATTACACACACACTCTGCTTATTACACACACTCTCTGCTTATTACACACACACACTCTGCTTATTACACACACTCTGCTTATTACACACACTCTCTGCTTATTACACACACACACTCTGCTTATTACACACACACTCTGCTTATTACACACACACTCTGCTTATTACACACACTCTGCTTATTACACACACACTCTGCTTATTACACACACAAGGATTACGATGTAAAAGATTGATATTGTGTAGATAAAGATATGGTGGAATCCGGCTTGTACCGTAGATGGTCTCTTTAACCACACACACACACACACACACACACACACACACAGCTTTAACCTCACGCACGAGCAGATCCGGTTCCTCTCTGGAGACGCGTTCAGTCTTTCCGCCATGTAAATAGCGAATCCGCCACGGCGAGACTCTGTCTGGTTTATTTCATGTTACGCCCAAAACTCATTAAGAGAATAGGAACAAGCCTTTTAGACCAGCGCCGGGAGCGCCGGGAGCGCCGGGAGCGCCGGCCATTTGTCCCGTCGTTAAACTAGCTAAAGTGGATTCACACACACACTAAGGGCACAAGTGCGCTGTAGACCATGCGCTGAGATCGTTCAAATAGGGCCCAGAATGTTTTCCCTTTGAATGAAGTGTTTTTGTGACCCCATTGGCAGATATTTGTTCTTGTTTCCAGCATAAACTCACTTCATTTGATATATTTTTCAGAAAGCAAGACTCAATATCTGAGGGAAAAACAGAATTTTTGCAGTGTGATTTTTTATTTAACATTATGAAATGTATAATTTTTTTCTAAAAAATAACACAACATATTACAAACAAGAAATTGATATTGTTATTTATATAGTTAGCATAAATAACAATAAAACACTATTTATTTATTTATTTAAATCCTTATGTATCTTTTTTCTCTGAAAAACAACATTTATTTATTAATTTGGATGCTTTTTTAGGTGTTTTAGAAAATCTTTTTAGGCTGTCCTAAACTAAAAGAGTTTGTGATGCTTTATGAAGAATTAATACTCTTAAACAAATTCGTTTTTGATAACAACATTGTTGGCATGCGAAGTGTTGTCTTCAATCTGATTCAGAAACAGCCGTCAAGTAGGACATATGGAAGGACATATTTTCCTCGATTTAATTCATAAGCCATTTATCCACCAGCATCAAACAACTTAATCCTGTTCGCTGAACATCATACCATTAGCTCAGCCAAAATAATCCTCAAATGCCTGTGCGGCGTACAAGACCCTAGTGTTTACCCACAATCCTCTGTTTTCTACAGTTTGGCTTTGCATTATGTATGCGCTCGTTCCCTTCCATTTCATTAAGTAAGTCACGTCGTAAGTAACAAGCTCTGTGCTTTGATGTTATTTGTTCAGCGTTTGGACACAATGAGTGCCCGGACCCCGGAGTGCCGATGAATGCCAAGCGCTTTGGTAATAATTTCCAGCTGGGAAGCTCCATATCAGTGGTGTGTGAGGAGGGCTTCATAAAGACGCAAGGCTCGGATACTATTGTGTGTGAGCTGGAGGCGGGAAAGGTGATGTGGAGTGGTTTGATCCCCAAGTGTGAAGGTAGGTTTCAAAGTGCTTGCCTCCCTTTAAATGTGTCTGTGGAATACATGTATCAAAGCTGAGCGAAGGAAACCTTTTCCGAAAGATTGATCTAAATTACATCCCTTGCACTCGTAGGGTTTGAGCTCCACTTCTTATTAGAGTTGATGCACCAAAGAATGTAGAAACACATTTCTCTAATGATCTTTTCCATGTTAGTCAAAGTTTTTCCTAAACGACCGTGAGTTTGAATATCATTTTTCGTGACCTTTATAGCCATACGGAGAGCAATGATATTCAACTCAGATATTGAAAAGGAAACACAAATGTTCAAACTGTGAAAAAATGTCTATTCTATAGTATGACAAAGACTGTTTCAGTCACTCAGTATTTATTTTTGATAATGTTAAAATGGTGTAATATTTATTAATTTTATTATGTGCCGATTAAGTGCAGTGCGCTTGCAGAGACTCCGCCCACACTCTCATCTGATTGGGTGTGATTTCAGTCACTCCGCCCACACTCTCCTCTGATTGGCTGTGATTTCAGTCACTCCGCCCACACTCTCTTCTGATTGGCTGTGATTTCAGTCACTCAGTATTTATTTTTGATAATGTTAAAAAGGTGTAATATTTATTAATTTTATTATGTGCCGATTAAGTGCAGTGTGCTTGCAGAGACTCCGCCCACACTCTCTTCTGATTGCTGTGATTTCAGTCACTCCGCCCACACTCTCTTCTGATTGGCTGTGATTTCAGTCACTCAGTATTTATTTTTGATAATGTTAAAATGGTGTAATATTTATTAATTTTATTATGTGCCGATTAAGTGCAGTGCGCTTGCAGAGACTCCGCCCACACTCTCTTCTGATTGGCTGTGATTTCAGTCACTCAGTATTTATTTTTGATAATGTTAAAATGGTGTAATATTTATGAATTTTATTATGTGCCTGATTAAGTGCAGGGCGCTTGCAGAGACTCCGCCCACACTCTCGTCTGATTGGCTGTGATTTCAGTCACTCCGCCCACACTCTCTTCTGATTGGCTGTGATTTCAGTCACTCAGTATTTATTTTTGATAATGTTAAAATGGTGTAATATTTATGAATTTTATTATGTGCCTAATTAAGTGCAGTGCGCTTGCAGAGACTCCGCCCACACTCTCTTCTGATTGGCTGTGATTTCAGTCACTCAGTATTTATTTTTGATAATGTTAAAATGGTGTAATATTTATAAATCTTATTATGTGCCTGATTAAGTGCAGTGCGCTTGCAGAGACTCCGCCCACACTCTCTTCTGATTGGCTGTGATTTCAGTCACTCCGCCCACACTCTCTTCTGATTGGCTGTGATTTCAGTCACTCAGTATTTATTTTTGATAATGTTAAAATGGTGTAATATTTATGAATTTTATTATGTGCCTGATTAAGTGCAGGGCGCTTGCAGAGACTCCGCCCACACTCTCTTCTGATTGGCTGTGATTTCAGTCACTCCGCCCACACTCTCTTCTGATTGGCTGTGATTTCAGTCACTCAGTATTTATTTTTGATAATGTTAAAATGGAGTAATATTTATAAATCTTATTATGTGCCTGATTAAGTGCAGTGCGCTTGCAGAGACTCCGCCCACACTCTCTTCTGATTGGCTGTGATTTCAGTCACTCCGCCCACACTCTCTTCTGATTGGCTGTGATTTGTGATTGATTTGGATGTGTCTGATTTATAAAGCGTGCCTGCTAAAAAGTTGTCAAACCCATCAGCTGTTTTCCCCCTTTTACCATGGTAAAATCACTGTAAGCGATGAGTTTGTCGAAAAATACAAGGGTTTCACGAATATGTTATGAATAAGTTGGGTATTTTGACATATAGTCAAACATTGACATCCGTAGCTTATTGATTAAAGGTGCTATGCAGCTGTTTTGCAAACTTCTTGCCTTTTTATTTACTCAAATCACACGACCTCTCTGCAAAACTGGCCCTATAAAGTGTCATGTTTTTGCTGATTACCATGTGCAACTGTTGTAGAGATGAATGGGGGTGCTAGCAGTTAGCTTAACTATGCTAACAGACGACAGCTTTCTTCAAGTATTAAAACCTACTTTGCAAAATCAAATTTGCAAACATGCAGAAAGTGCCCAGCTTACAATTTTTTGGTCCCAGAACAACAGACGTTGCCTGCAGAAAATGTTCTTATTTGGTTCCTAAAAGAAAATAACCAACTGGGAACGTTCTGTGTTTGCTGGGTGTTTCTGATTGGCTAAAGAAAAAGCGTGGGTCGTCCGCCTTGTGCTTTTTCCTTGCTTTTTTGCAGAGACTGGTGTGATTTCTCCAGACGCTTATCTCAGTGATATCTGTCAGGTAGTTAGAGGCGTTTTGTGCATCTTATAAAATTGCTTACAGCATCTTTAAATTAATAACTTTTTAATCTCTAAAGAACCGTATAGCTAACTCAAATATCCTGTGCTGTAACAAATATCTAACAATTCTTAAATCAAGATAGATTTTCTTGATAAGGACAAAGTTTTTAAGTTTTGTTTTCCATAAAAAGTATATAAATTAGTTTATGCTTAAAACAAGAAAAAAATATCTGCCAATTTTCTTCACAATTTATAAAGGGGTCATATGATGCTAATTTAGAAGTTAATTATTTAGAAGTGTAATAGAATAGCTTAGCATGCTTTAATGTTCAAAAAACATGAATTTTACATATAGTGTACATTATAGCAGCTCCTCTATTTGTGTGTTTACAAATGCTTTAGAAGCATTACAGTTCAGACACACGCTCGGTGTTCAGCCAATCACAACGCACTGAGTCAGCTGGCCAATCAGAGCACTCTTGGCTTTTCAGAAGGCGGGGCTTTGTAGACATCACTGCATTTCAGACAGACTGGGAATGGAGGTGCTGCAATAATGTGAAATATAGTGTGTTTTTTTAACAATTACAAAATTACAAGTACATTAATATATTCTATTGCACCCAAAATATTAAAATAATG
>JARWKJ010000016.1:1075129-1127629 GCA_029959095.1 Rhinichthys osculus | reverse complement strand
GACTTCATTTCATTAGCACTGCATGCTTCCCTTGAGTAGCGCATTGAAATAGCATCAGATCTGGAGTTTGATACGACTGACTCCCGGGAGCGAACGCCTCGAGATGCACAGAACACTCGATCGTGTTTCTACGGCTCTTTTTTTTCACTTTCTTTCTTCTGTAAAATATGAAAGGAGATCTAATGATAAATGTGCTGGCTGCTCTTTTCTATCAAATTACTTGGAATGTGGGCGAAAAACAAAATAAAACAAAATAAAAATATCATAAAAGTGCCTTGTTTGAATTTAAGTCTTCTGAAATCATATGATCGCTTTGTGTGAGATATATATATATCCATCCGTCCGTCTATCCATCCATCTATCTGTCCATCAACAATCCATCCTTTTATCTATCATCATCCATCCATCATCCATCTATCAATCCATCATCCATCTATCAATCGATCCATCACCCATCCTTCTATCCATTCATCCATCCTTCTATCTATCCATCATCCATCCATCATCAATCTATCAATCCATCCATCCATCATCCTTCTATCTATTCATCATCCATACATCCTTCTATCCATCATCCATCCATCTATCAATCCATCCATCACCCATCCTTCTATCCATCCATCATCCATCCATCCATCCTTCTATCTATCCATCATCCATCCATCATCAATCTATCAATCCATCCATCCTTTTATCTATCCATCATCCATCTATCAATCCATCCATCCTTCCATCTATCCGTCATCCATCCATCCTTCTATCCATCATCCATCCATCTATCAATCCATCCATCATCCATCCATCATCCATCCATCATCCTTCTATCTATTCATCGTCCATCCATTCTTCTATCCATCATCCATCCATCTATCAATCCATCCATCACCCATCCTTCTATCCATCCATCATCCATCCATCCTTCTATCTATCCATCATCCATCCATCATCAATCTATCAATCCATCCATCCATCATCCATCCATCCTTTTATCTATCCATCATCCATCTATCAATCCATCATCCATCTATCAATCCATCCATCATCCATTCACCCATCCATCCATCATCCATCATCCATCATCCATCCGTCCATCCATCCATCCATCATCCTTCTATCTATCCATCATCCATCCATCCTTCTATGCATCATCCATCTATCAATCCATCCATCATCCATCCATCACCCATCCTTCTATCCATCCATCCTTTTATCTATCCATCATCCATCCATCCTTCTATGCATCATCCATCTATCAATCCATCCATCATCCATCCATCACCCATCCTTCTATCCATCCATCCTTTTATCTATCCATCATCTATCTATCAATCCATCCATCCATCATCCATCCATCACCCATCCATCCTTCTATCTATCCATCATCAATCTATCAATCCATCCATCCATCATCCATCCATCCTTTTATCTATCCATCATCCATCTATCAATCCATCATCCATCCATCATCCATCTATCAATCCATCCATCATCCATTCACCCATCCATCCATCATCCATCATTCATCCCTCCATCCATCCATCCATCCATCATCCTTCTATCTATCCATCATCCATCCATCATCCTTCTATCCATCATCCATCCATCCTTCTATGCATCATCCATCTATCAATCCATCCATCATCCATCCATCACCCATCCTTCTATCCATCCATCCTTTTATCTATCCATCATCCATTCATCCTTCTATGCATCATCCATCTATCAATCCATCCATCATCCATCCATCACCCATCCTTCTATCCATCCATCCTTTTATCTATCCATCATCCATTCATCCTTCTATGCATCATCCATCTATCAATCCATCCATCATCCATCCATCACCCATCCTTCTATCCATCCATCCTTTTATCTATCCATCATCTATCTATCAATCCATCCATCCACATCCATCCATCACCCATCCATCCTTCTATCTATCCATCATCCATATATCCATCCATTCACCCATCCATCCATCATCCAACCATCCTTTTATCTATCCATCATCTATCTATCAATCCATCCATCCATCATCCATCCATCACCCATCCACCCTTCTATCTATCCATCATCCATCCATCTATCCATCATCCATCCGTCCATCCATCATCCATCCTTCTATCCATCCTTCCTTCCGTCTATCCATCAGCCATCCGTCTCTATCCATCCATCATCCATCCTTCTATCCGTCTTTCTATCCATCCTTTCATCCGTCCATCATCTATTTTTTGCTCTATTTATCAGGCAATGATAACGTGATTTCATAAGACTAACTTCATAAGAATAACTTACATGATTATTTTAGACTCTTTTATTGATTCATTTTTGTTTTTATTGTAATTAATGTTCGAATGACAGAAAGAATACCGGTTTTGGAACAACACGAGGATGTGTAAATGACTGCATTTCCATTATTAGCTCAACTCTTCCCTGAAAAGCTCACGGCAGCAGATCTGTGTGTGTTCACACATCACAAAGCGGTAAACAGTGTGAACACTGGTCCTCGTTAACAGAGGCGGTCAACGAGCGACAGTTGGTCAGCCGTGGCTAATGAGCTGTTTGTGTTTGTGTGTCTGGATTGAAACACATTTCACCGTGTCATTCACATATCTCCTTTCTTTGATCTGTTTTATTTCCGGCAGGTTCCAGACAGAACTCAATTATGACTTTCTGGAGGTTCACGATGGGCCTAATCTCCTCTCGCCTCTTATCGCCTCTCTAAATGGCACCCAAGTCCCTCAGTTCCTGTTCAGCAGCGGAAACTTCCTGTATCTTCTCTTCACCACCGATAACAGTCGCTCTAACAGTGGCTTTAAGCTCTTTTATGAAAGTGAGTCGGCCGTCTTTATAAACCCTGTGCCTTTTGCCTGAGAAATGATATTTCAACCTGAATCGTATCTGTTTCTGCACACAAGCAAACAGCTTGAGGATTTCTCTTTGTAGTATTCTGTCTCACTCTCTCCATTTCTTTCCTTTTTTTTGCGATTTAGTGTGCTTTATTGACTTGACAAAAACTGCTTTCATATTTCCAGACCGTTTGCAGCATTGCTGCTTTCAACGATAAATGCTATGAAATGAAACGAAAATAGTTTTTATTTAATTTCATATTGCTACCTGAGTAAACAATTATTATTAACAAATAAAGTAATGATAAATACAGTTATCAATGCAATGTATTGCAATAATATAATGTAATATAATTAATATAATATAAAACAATAAAATAAAATAAATTCAAGGTAAGTTTACATTGCTTTTTTTATGTTTACCTTTAATGCAATGCAATGCAATGCAATGCAATAAAAAAAAAAAAAAAAAAAAAAAAAAAATAAATAAATAAAATAAAATAAAATAAAATAAATAATAATAATAATAATAAATACATAAATAAATTAATTAAATACAAATAAATAAATAAATAAATAAATAAATAAATAAATAAATAAACAAAAAAAATAAAATACAAAATAAAAATCATTTCAGGTAAGTTTACATTGTTCACGTTATTTTTGAAACTGTATGTTTACCTTAATCCACAATAAAATTGTATTTAATTTTTATACTTAATTTTATAGTATTGCCAGAGTAAACGAGGATTATTAAAAAATAAAATCATTTTAAACACAATTATCAGTGCAATGCATTCCAATAAAATAACAATAAAATCATTTTAGTAAGTTTGCATTGTTTTTTTCTGAAACCATATACATTTACCTTTAATGCACAATAAAATAAACGATAACATTTTTTAAACTTTGTTAACTATTATTAAAAATATCTCTTTAACTATTATTTTAACTTTAAATGATGTCAAATAATCTGTCGTTTGCATTCTCTGTGCTTCAGGCGTCACTCTGGACACTCATTCATGTCTGGATCCCGGTGTTCCGGTAAACGGGATCCGTTACGGGCAGGACTTGGCCATCGGGTCGGTGGTGTGGTTCGGCTGTGAGCCCGGATACAGACTGAGCCACGAGGACCAGTTAGTGTGTGAGAAGAACCACTGGTGGAGCCATCCTCTGCCCACGTGTGACGGTGAGCTGGCCTCTCCTCAGACCCGTAAACGCTTCTTTCATTCAACATTCAACTATTGTAGCGTTTTAATTAAAGCCTCATTGTATGAGCCTGGATAAAAATTCTCATCATATTTAATTCACACTGCAAATCTCATCAAAAACATAATTTCTCTCACAGCAGGAAATGCCGTCAGATCTAAATAAATACAGTTCTGTCGAAACTGGTTGTTCATATGACAATATGTAGTTAAAGTTTCATTCAGAACATTTAGAATGTAAGTTGACAAAAATTATACTGTTTTTGTTCAGTTTATGCATGTATAAAATAATAATAAATACATATCAATGCAATGCAATGCAATGCAATAAAATAAAAATAATTTCAGGTAAGTTCACATTGTTTACATCATCTTTTTAACACTATGTTTGCTTTAATGCACACTAATATTTAATTTTAATTTTTATACTTAATTTTATAGTGCTGCCAGAGGATTATTATAAATAATAAAATTTAACGAAACCGTTAAAATTTAACGGTTCTTTACGAAACTGTACGTTAACCTTTAATGCACAATAAAAAATAAAAAATAAAAAATAAAAAATAAAAAATTAAATAAAATAAGTTCAGGTAAATTTACCTTGAGTTTTGTTCTGAAACTGTGCGTTTACCTTTAATGTATAATAAAATATTTTTTTAACTTAATTTTTAGGGCTGTCAATCGATTAAAATTTTTAATCTAATTAATTACATACTCTGTAATTAATTAATCTAAATTAATCGCATACACAATCTTACAATGTTTACATGGTACAATTTCTGGTAAGCTACGTTTTTATTATTATTGCTTGACACAAATTTCACGATTTCAATATAATTTAATTGTTGTGATTTGATGCAATATTGACTCATTTGGATAAATATTAGGTTCACAAGACATTCGCATTCATTTTTCTCAAGAAAAAAAAAAATCTCACCCAATGCTGTAAAAATACAGAGAGCCATATCAGCTGGAAGTGTTTAAGGTTAAAAATAGCTCAAATTAAATATAATGCGTGTTTATTACAAATAACAACTTTGATATAAGTAAAAATATAATACATATGTAATATAGTAGTAGGCTACATACATTTAGAAAAATACTCTCTATAGCTCTTTTTTTATAGCCAACTATAACGTGCTATCATATGGTCATGAAATGGCTTTCCTGAGGTAACTTAGGCTAAATGTTATGTGATATAATTGTTCTCCAGCTGTTTTATTGACCTCTTTTCGCGGTTGAAAAACACTGATTGATCGAGGAATATACATTTCGGTAAGTTTTAGGCTGACCTACTGTATCTTTCAACATTGTTCATTCGTGTTTATTTACTATTAGCTAGAGATGATCGGTTCACGTGCCGCTATAGGGATCTGTCATGACTCATGTCACATTTACAAGCGCCAACGGTATTTATGGTTTGATTTTCGTAATAAAATTGACAGAATCTGAGAGCTGAGATTTTTTAAATATCATAAGTAACGTGCTCTGTCTTGCCTGTTTCCGTTTGGTGCGCGATTTTTCTGTGCGTGAGAAAATGGTTGTGTGACGTGAGAGCGCGTGTGAAAAGTTACAACACACACACACACACACACACACACACACACACAAGCGCGCTTTCTCTCAGACACACTCACCGACTCACGCACACACTCCTGGATGCTTTGCATTGATGTGGTACTTTAGAGTTGACGAACTCCGTTTGTTATAATAAGTAAATGTTCCAAACAATGATCCAAGCAGCCGTTCTTGTCTCCTTCCTTTTTACACGAATGGCTACGGCTAGAACGGCTCCGCAAAGGTCAAACGGGAATGGATTAATCTGCGTTATTTATTTTAACGCGTTATTTCTTCTCAGATTAATTAATCGAAATTAACGCGTTATTTTGACAGCCCTATTAATTTTATATTGCTACTGGAGTAAACAGGGATTATTAACAATTATCAATGCAATGCAATAAATAAAATGCAATAAAATAAAATATATGTTGGTAAAAAATGATAATGTTTAGTTTATACATGTAGCACCTGTTATTGTCTATTGTGTCAAAAGAATGATTACATTACATTCCCGTCCATATATATTTATATAGAGGCTGACGTGTCACAGAATGTTCTGTTCTTAAAAAGTGTGTGAAAGTTCTCAAAGTTTTGTCTTTTCATGAGCAGTTTTGGCACTCTGAGAACTGACAAGCGTCTCCGTCTATTCAATTAGACATAATCATCAGCTAAAATGTTAATTATAAACCAGAAGAACCTCTTAGAAATGTTTAGTTTGCTGCCAGACTGTTGACTAACGCTCAGGACTCGAGACATCTCGTTCACTTTCAGCATGAAACTGATACTCTAATACTCTAGTGATTTATCCAAATAAAGTGTAACCGTCCATTCTGTTGACTTTAACCAAGTCTTGTAAAATGTTCTTATTTCCAAAAGAGCGCTCATCGCATGTCTGGCCCATTTGGCGTATTAAATATGAATGAATCCATGTCATTCTGAATGAACTGAATATGGAGGAAATATTTCGGGTACTTCACAGTGCCAGAGGGAGGAAAGAAAGAAAGAGATTTAGGCAGATGTTGAGCCCGAGGCGCTAGACTCTTTCATCGTCTCACGGGGAGTGGCGCTGACATTCATTATCATTAAAGGTGAAGTCTCTGAGGAAATATGCCTTCATTCCTTCAATTCTGAAGTTGCATGAAAGCCCTTAAGTTAAGAAAACGCTAAGTTATAAGGTTAAGGGTAACTTTAGTGAAACATGCGCTGCAAGAATAAACCTAAGGGTCCACTTAAGAAACTTTAAAGGGGACATATCATGAAAATCTGACTTTCCCCGTGTGTAAGTGCTGTAATCCGGCGCTTCTACCGACACAGAAAACGTGAAAAGTGAAACCCAGTAACTCTGTTCTGGTGAGTCTTTCTCTGCAAGCATGTTATAAAATAAGCCGATCAGATTCTGCCGTAAGAAGAGGATGTTATTATAATATTCCCGGCCCTTAATCTGCACGTTCACACACACCAGCGACATTGGGTTCGGCGAGCGCCAACAGAGACCAGTTCTAACGCACTGGAGAAGATCCAGCAAAGCCTGAAACTGTTCTGTGGTCGAGCACAGACGACACTGAACACTATTGACCAGAACATGTCAGCGCTGTCTTATAAACACCTCAGGAACTGTGGACACTTGTGGAAGAGTTCAACATGATGAGGAGATGATCAGTGTAACTCCACAACAACTACAGAAATGTCTCCGCTAACATTCAGAAACGTGTAAAAGTGAAGCTCTCCCTGAGTCTCTCCGTAAGGCTGCACTCGCTGCTGTTACTCCTGACTCTGGATCAGTGAGATCGGCCTGTGTTGTTATTGCCGGAGTCTCTGAAGCTCCGCCCTCTTCTGAACGGAGGCGGAGCTAAAGCTCATTTGCATTTAAAGGGGCACACACAAAAACGGCGTGTTTTTGCTCACACACAAAAAGGGGAAAATTTTTCATGCTATAATAAATGATCTGTGGGGATTCTGAGCTGAAATTTCACAGACACATTCTGGGGACGCCATAGATTTATATTACATCTTGTGAAAAGAGGCATAATGTCACCTTTAAGGCTGTTGTTAAGTATTTTCCCTTAATGACTTGAGAGTTCCCTTATGCATCGCAGCAAAGCCCTTACCGACCATTTAGCCCTAAAAAAGGACCAAAACAGATCGTCTGCTTTACTCAAGCACGATGGATGATGTTATGTTAATTGAGGAGGAAGTACCGATATGCATTTTTTTGCGATCGAAATAAGCCTGTGGAAACTAAAATGACGTGAAATTAAAATTGAATGAACGCCAACGTTTTCATCACTTCCTCTCTGCGCTTGAATTAATGATCACATGCCAGGCTTTCGTCTGCAAGAGTGACTGATTATAGCGGATGGCTGGGGTGGTTTTCCCCTGTTTTTTTTAAAAAGAAAAGTTTTATTTTGTCTATGGTCCAGTGTAGTTGGAATTCTTGCATTTTTGTTTGCAGAGAGACTCTGCCCACACTCTCTTCTGATTGGCTGTGGTTTGTGAATGATTTGGTTGCGAGTGCAATGCGCTAGCAGAGAGACTCCGCCCACACTCTCTTCTGATTGGCTGTGGTTTGTGAATGATTTGGTTGCGAGTGCAGTGCGCTTGCAGAGAGACTCCGCCCACACGCTCTTCTGATTGGCTGTGATTTGTGATTGATTTGGTTGCGAGTGCAGTGTGTTTGCAGAGAGACTCCGCCCGCACTCTCTTCTGATTGGTTGTAGTTTGTGAATGATTTGGTTGCGAGTGCAGTGCGCTTGCAGAGAGACTCCGCCCGCACTCTCTTCTGATTGGCTGTGATTTGTGATTGATTTGGTTGCGAGTGCAGTGCACTTGCAGAGAGACTCCGCCCACACTCTCTTCTGATTGGATGTGGTTTGTGATTGATTTGGTTGTGAGGGCAGTGCGCTTGCAGAGAGACTCCGCCCACACTCTCTTCTGATTGGCTGTGGTTTGTGATTGATTTGGTTGCGTGTGCAGTGCGCTTGCAGAGAGACTCCGCCCACAAGCTCTTCTGATTGGCTGTGGTTTGTTAATGATTTGGTTGCGAGTGCAGTGCGCTTGCAGAGAGACTCCGCCCACACTCTCTTCTGATTGGCTGTGGTTTGTTAATGATTTGGTTGCGAGTGCAGTGCGCTTGCAGAGAGACTCCGCCCACACTCTCTTCTGATTGGCTGTTGTTTGTGATTGATTTTGTCACATGTCTGGTGTGGACACAAATTGATTGTCTCTGTAATTGCATCGCGTCTGTAAGAGAATGTTAATTGGAATACAAGCACTTAAAATGTTTGCTCAGTTTTAAAATGATTTTCCGTCCCATCTCATGTTGTTGTCTCTTGCTGTTACTAGTTTTCACAGTCGAGTCTTAGCATGAGACTGAAATGTTATTTCTTTGGTTTGACCATTGCTCAAGATCTATATTTGCCCCAATCAATTAAGCCCTGCCGAGATAATGCCCCCAGCCTATTGGAGCTTTCGCTTTCTTGAGACACTTGAGTCGCTCTTCAATTGACAGATTGTGTTCAGAAGAAACACAATTAGAAATGAGCCATGAGCTTCAGATCCGCTGATTGCACATATACATCATCAAGAGTCTATCCAGTGCATGCAAATTTTTGTTCATCTGCAATTTCGCTTCAACATTCATTGTGTTTGCACAACATATAGCAGACGGTTTTGTTAATGTTTTAAAATGTGTCCAAAATCACTCTTTTATTTGGACACAAATCTGAAATATTGAATAGAATAGAATGTGAAGAACATGAAGTACTTTTCATTATTTATGCATCATTTATGCATTTGGCAGACGCTTTTGTCCCAAGCATTTTTTTAAATGGGTTCATGCGTTCCCATTTTTTTTTTTTAATCAAAATGATTTATTCATTCATCTGCACACAAATTTTATATAAATTGATGTGAAATTTGATGAGCCAGTTTACAAAATGAGCCAGCCATTACGAAACAAACCAGAATACATTTTTGGAAATAATTATTAAAACCATTCCTACATAAATTGTCATATTTAGTTTAGTGTGATAATTTACGTGCCATTCCAAACACAAATTTTTGTGCAAATTGCTTAATTGTGACGTGATGAAACCATTCTTACCTAAAAATGCAAACATACACATGATAGCTTTTAATGCAGATTTTAAAATGGTTTCACAACTGATTCACACAAAATCATTATTTATGCATCCTTTATAGATGCTTTATATTTTTTATGAGTTCATGCATTCCCTGCGATTCAAACCCACGACTTTGATGTTGTTGCCCAGCTGGACCATTTCCATAATGACCAACATTTAATGCTAACAATTAGCGTCTGGTTTAAGACATGCTTTTTTGGGCGGTAAATAATAGTGCAAATACCAGTAACTTTCCCCAATAAAAGTTCCCCATTCATTATTTTAAAGGTACATTTTGGAGTTTCCTACAATAGGTTGACATGCATCCAAGTCAAAAAACACTTTAATTTTATCTTAATATACATCGCAGCATCACCTCATTTCATCACCTCGAAGATTCAGTCTCTCTAAACTCCGCCTCTCTGTGAGCTGCTCTGCTCTGATTGGTCAGACGGACCAGTCTGCTGTGATTGGTCAGAAACCAAACACTCATTAGCATATCTGAATCTTACCTCTTGATCACAGTGATACGAACATTAACAATGGCGTGGGTTTCACCGTATCAATCTCAGAAAACAGCGTCTTCTCGACACGAACAACACGAGCCGAACTGAACTCTTCCAGTCTCAGATACACTACAGTGTTTGAGGGCGGAGCTAAGAGACGCTGTTCAGCCAATCAAGACCAGAGGCTGGCATTATGCAAATTAGTTACATTGTAACAGGATTGTAACAGGAAGTGAGACTGAATTACTGACGACTCGTTTCAACAGTTCAGAATCACTTCTTTCTTTTAGGAGACGATAACTTTCGAATCGTGCACTTTGATCTTTAAAACTTTGCAGACCTTTTACATTCACAAACAGCTTTATTGCATGAAAGGGAATTTCTGAAAAAGCTGCTTGTGTAAAAAACTTGCATTGAAGAAGGGATTCGAGTCAGAAGAGTTGAAACTAGATAGCAATGTCCATGCAATCATCCATAACCCCCGTGGCGGAGAGTTTTGTAGCACTCAGTCGTAAAGTAAAGACACAGTAAAGTGATCGTGACCTTTCCTGGAGACAAGGGCAGGTGGAAACTAACTCAAAGTAGAGGGATTTCTCGTTACTCTCATTAACCTTTCAGTGGTATTTGGACTTCCGGTGAAGGTTAGTGAATTCCCTGAGCTGAACTCTGCAGACACCAGAAGAAGAGCGAGCGCTGGAAGTGATGCGAGAACAGCTGCAGTTCTGCTTCCTGTAAAGCTTCAGATGTTATTCAAGGTTTCTCATGTCTTCTCACAGCTCTGTGTGGAGGCGATGTTCGCGGTCCGGAGGGCATCATCCTCTCTCCCGGCTTCCCCGAACTCTATCCCAACTCATTAAACTGCACCTGGACTCTGGAGGTCAGCCATGGCAAAGGTGAGTTCCCGGGAGACTCCTTCAGGGGAAGATGAGAGCTCGTTTTTGATGTGTGTGTGTGTGTGTGTGTGTGTGTGTGTGTGTGTGTGTGTGTGTGTGTATAAATATATTTATGTCTCTACATGAAAAAAAAAAACACTTTAGATATCCTAGATAAACATCTGATAGTTATGGAAGCTTGTTTCCGGCACTGAATAAAAAATAAATAAAACAAAATTCTCACAATTGCGAGATATGAAGTCAGAATTGTGAGAAATAAAGTCGCAATTGCGAGATGTAAAGTCGCAATTATGAGAAATAAAGTCGCAATTGCGAGATGTAAAGTCGCAATTATGAGAAATAAAGTCACAATTGCGAGATTTAAAGTCGCAATTATGAGAAATAAAGTTGCAATTGCGAGATTTAAAGTCTAGTTTACATCTCGCAATTCTGACTTTATAACACATAATTGCGAGTTTATATCTCGAAATTCTGACATCTTTTCTCAGAATTGTGAGATATAAACTCGCAATTGCGAGTTATCAGGCCAATTCTAAGGGTGAAAAAGACCAACTTTCCCCTCAGAATAGTTTATATCTCACAATTGCACGCAATTGCGACTTCATATCACGCAATTCTGACTTTATATCTCGCAATTTCGACTTCATATCTCGCAATTCTGACTTTATATCTCGCAATTTCGACTTCATATCACGCAATTCTGACTTTATAACACGCAATTGCGACTTCATATCACGCAATTCTGACTTTATAACACGCAATTCTGACTTTATATTTCGCAATTCTGAGAGAAAAAAGTCAGAATTGTGAGATAAAAAGTCGAAATTACCTTTTTTATTTTTCATTCTGTGGCGGAAACAAGCTTCCATAGATAGTAGATTTTCCATTGGTAATATTTTTTTGTGTTTTTAAAGAAGTTTCTTCTGCTCACCAAGGCTGTATTTATTTGATCAAAAATGCAGTAAAAATTGTTAAATATTATTCTAATGTAAATCAGCTGTTTTCTATGTGAATATACAGTAAAGTGTAATTTATTCCTCCTCAAAGCTGAGTTTTCAGCATCATTACTCCAGTCTTCAGTGTCACATGATCCTCCAGAAATCACTCTAATATGAGGATCTGATGATCAAGAAACATTTCATATCAGTGTTGAAAAGTTTTTTGCACATTAATATTTTTGTGTAAACTGTGATACATTTTTTTAAGATCCTTTAAGTAAAAAGTTACTTGTCAACTTGTAATATATATATTTTTGTAACATTATACATGTCTTTACTGTCACTTTTGATTAATTCAATGCATCCTTGAATTAATACATTTATTTTATGAATAAATCAATTAATAAAAGTTCATTTCTGTTTAAAAGAGAAGACTGCAAGAGTGATTAGCTTTGGCGTCCTGATGCAGATGTTCTGGTGTGATCCGCTGTTCAGGTGTGCAGTTCACGTTTCATGCGTTTCACCTGGAGGATCATCATGATTATCTGCTCCTGACGGAGAACGGCAGCTTCGCTCGCCCGCTCGCTCGCCTCACCGGATCCCAGAGGCCGACACCGCTCAACGCCGGGCTCTACGGGGACTTCAGGGCCCAGCTGCGCTTCATCTCAGACTTCTCCATTTCATTCCAGGGGTTCAACATCTCGTTCTCAGGTGACAAACTATCTATCTATCTGTCTATCTATCTATCTATCTATCTATCTATCTATCTATCTATCTATCTATCTATCTATCTATCTCTCTGTCTATCTATCTCTCTATCTATCTATCTATCTATCTATCTATCTATCTATCTATCTATCTATCTATCATCTATCTATCTATCTATCTATCTATCTATCTATCTATCTATCTATCTATCATCTATCTATCTATCTATCTATCTATCTATCTATCTATCTATCTATCATCTATCTATCTATCATCTATCTATCTATCTATCTATCTATCTATCTATCTATCTATCTATCTATCTATCTATCTATCTATCTATCTATCTATCTATCTATCTATCTATCTATCTATCTATCTATCTATTCAATTCAAATTGCTTTATTGGCATGACTGTATATATTACAATATTGCCAAAGCTTGGAATACATAGGAAAATTATAAAGACATCAAAATACTTGAATATTATAACATAAATTAAATTTAAATGTACAAATTAAATTAATTGTACAAGTGAACAGTGTAACAGATTAGAATATCTGTGAACATTTTGATACCACAGTGTTTTAACATACATAAACACACACACATTACTGAGGTCACTGTGGTGGACAGTAGGGAAACACCCTGAGGTCACACACACACACATACACACACACACACACACACACACACACACATACACACACACACACACACACACATTCACCTGCTGTCTCTCAGGCTGTGGCACACACACACGTATCTGGCAGCCAGTGTTGCGGTCTGTCCCTCTCCTAGTAAGATCTTTATCTGTTCTACTTCAGTCATGGCTGTAAAGCCCTGTATTACGTTATTAAGTTTATTGAAGTAGAGGTCTCTGACTGAGCTGTATCTGTGACAGTGAAGGAGGAAGTGTGTCTCTGTCTCGATCTCTCCTGTCCTACACTGAACACACACCCTTTGCTCTCTGGGTAACCAGCTCTTTCTGTGTCTGCCGGTCTCGATGGCTAGACTGTGTTCACTCAGCCTGTACTTGCTCAGGATCCGTCTCTGCTTTGTGTCTCTCACACTCTGGAGATATTCTTCCATTTCATAATTTGATTTCAGATTTCGATAGAATTGTAATTTACTTTGTGTTTTGGTTTCCTGATCCCAATGTTCCAGATATGTATTTTTAGACTGTTTGATAATTTGGTTTATTCTGATGTGTGTGTGAGGAGCAGAGCTGGTCTGAGACTGGTTAGTGTTAGTAGGGTTAGTCGGGTTAGTAAGTCTCAGGACCAGCTGACTGAGGAGACTCTTTTCGGGGTTCAGTTCTTGGGTTTGCAGTGCTTTAAAATGTAGCGATTCTGTGGGACTTGATTTTAGATGCATCCAGAATTTGAGGGATCTTTTTTGCATATTAATAATCAATGGGAATCGGCCTAATTCTGCCCTACATGCATTATTGGGTGTTTTTCTTTGTAGTTTTAGTATCATTTTGCAGAATTCTGTGTGTAGGGCTTCTGTTGGATGTCTGTCCCATCTAGTGTAGCTCTGATCACTGAGTGGACCCCAAACCTCACTTCCATATAGCGCAATGGGCTGGATTACACTATCAAAGATTTTACACCAGATTGGAATCGGTAATTCAGTGTTTTGGAATTTCTTCTTAATTGCATATAGAGCTCTTCGAGCTTTATCTTTAAGAGCATTCACTGCCATACTGAAACTCCCCGATGCAGTGATGACCAGGCCGAGGTAAGTGTACTGCATCGTGTGCTCTAGGCCGGTGCTGCCTAGACTGAACTGGTATCTGTGTTCCTGACATCTGGGCTTCTTCTGAAAGACCATAATGTTGGTCTTTGTGAGGTTGACTGCCAGGGCCCAGTTCTGGCAGTAGTTGTGCAGCAGGTCCAGGTGCTGCTGTAGTCCCTGTGCAGTGGGTGACACACACACACACACACACACACACACACACACACACACACACACACACACACACACAGGGTGACAGCAGCACCAGGTCGTCTGCGTACAGCAAGAGCTTGATGCTCCTGTCCTGTAGAGTGAGTCCAGGGCCTGTAGACTGCTCCAACTGCACCGCTAGCTCATTAATGTAGATGTTGAACAGCGTTGGACTCAGGCTACAGCCCTGCCGCACTCCTCTTTTCTGGGTGAAGAATTCTGTATGTTTGTTGCCAATTCGTATTGCACATTTGTTGTTCGAATACATTGATTTTATAATGTCATAGGCTTTACCCCCTACACCACTTTGTAAAAGTTTATAATATAATCCGTTGTGCCAAATAGAATCAAATGCTTTTTTGAAATCGACAAAGCATGCAAATATTTTTCCATTTTTGGTCTGTTTTACGTGTTTATCGATTAGGGTGTGTAGGGTGTAAATGTGGTCGGTAGTTCTGTGATTTGGAACGAAGCCAATCTGACTCGAGCTCAGGACATTGTGTTCGTTAAGGAAGCTTACAATTCTATTGTTTAAAATACTGCTAAATAACTTCCCCAGATTACTGCTCACACAAATGCCTCTGAAATTATTAGGGTCCAATTTATTTCCACTCTTATGGATTGGGGTAATGAGTCCTTGGCTCCAGATGTCAGGAGAACAGCCTGAACTGAGTACGGTGTTGAATAGTTTGAGCAGCGCCGCCTGCAGCTCCGGTGTGCTGTGTTTCAGCATCTCACCTAGAATGCTGTCAGGACCACAAGATTTATTACCTTTTTGGCTTTTGAGTTTGTTTGCCAATTCTTCATGTGTAATTGGGAAGTCAAGTGGATTTTGATTATTTTTAATTGTCTCTTCATAAGTTTGTAGATTTTGTTTGGTCAGATTATAATTATCATTGAGTTGGTTTGATGGGATTTCTTTATATAAGTTTTCAAAATGATTTGTCCAAATTTCTCCGTCTTGTATTGGTAGGTCTTGTGGTTTTGCCGTGCTCAGATTATTCCACATATCCCAGAACTGATTATGATTTATTGAATTTTCTAATTCTTGTATACTTTTGGTCAGATGGTGTTGCTTCTTTGCTCTAATTTTGTCTTTATATATTTTTAGTTTTGAAAAGTATTCAGTTCTTATGTCAGTGTTGTTTGGTTCTTTATGTTTCAGATTTGATAATTTTCTAAGTTGTTTTCTTAATGTTTTGCAGTCTGAGTCAAACCATTTTGCATCTTTTGGAGTATTTTTAGTGTATTTTTTGCCTTTCTTTTTCAATTCACTTTTCTGTGCTGCTTTTTTAAATATGTTATTGATTTCATTTGTAGCCGAATTAACACCATCTTTAGTTGTTTCGAATTTCTTATTAATAAATGTATTTATTAGATTTTTTATTTCTTCAGATGTGAGGGCTTGGACAAACTTGTCTGCGCTGTCCGGAGCCCATCTGTACCTCGGCTGGACCTGATACATTCGGCAGGTTTCCAGTCGGTTTTGTTCTGGTGTGTGATGTGTTTTGATATAGATGTTAGTTTGGTTATGGTCAGAAAGCGGAGTTTGCTGTTTGACAGTGAATGCATTGAAGGAGGATGGGTCCATGTCAGTGATGGCATAGTCAACTACACTAGCTCCAAGACCTGAACAACACGTGAACCTCCCTAAAGAGTCCCCTCGGATCCGGCCGTTCAGGATGTACAGGCCTGAGGCTCGGCAGAGCTGCACTAACTCTCTACCGGTTTTATTTACTGTCTGGTCATATATCTGGTCATATATTTACTGTCTGGTCATATATCTGGTCATATCTATCTATCTATCTATCTATCTATCTATCTATCTATCTATCTATCTATCTATCTATCTATCTATCTATCTATCTATCTATCTATCTATCTGTCTGTCTGTCTGTCTGTCTGTCTGTCTGTCTGTCTGTCTATCTATCTATCTATCTATCTATATCTATCTATCTATCTCTCTGTCTATCTATCTATCTATCTATCTATCTATCTATCTATCTATCTATCTATCTATCTATCTATCTATCTATCTATCCATCCGTCTGTCTGTCTGTCTGTCTGTCTGTCTAAATTAAAATAACACTGGGTTTTATAAAATTGTATATAGGTTATATAAGTACATAGTTTTCCCAAAATGAAATGATAATTGTGCTTTTTTTTGTCATTCCAAACCCATATGCTGTAAAGAATTTTTAAATCCATCTTTTCTATTCAACTAAGCTCTAAACAGAGCAAGGTCGGCGTGATTCAGGACTCAGGACACACAAGCTTTCTGTAAATCGTTGCATTCAATTCAATTCAATTCAGTTTACGAATTGAGCCATCCATTCTGAGCAAAAAATGAACTTTCCATTATTAATAAATAAACTGTCATAATCAGGAAAGTGTGACATTTTACATGAACATTGGGGGACAGAAACTTCTGTGCAAATTGTTCTTAAAAGCATTTTTACCTAAACTGTAAAATAATGAACCGTTTCTTACCTAAAAATGGCAAACGTTTTACCCATAATAATATCACAAAGATTTTGCTCACACCAGTTTATGTAAGAACCATCCATTAGTAGCAGATCTAATAATGAGTCTTAAATCTGGGGACGAAATTGAGGGTTATTCTATTCTTATTCTATTCGTTATCAGCGCCTGCAAGCCTGTTTCTATGAAGAGTCATAATGTCACCAAGTGGAACACGTTTAACAAAACGGATAAAGAAGTCTCGGTAAACTTGGTAAACTGACTTGGTACAGAAGTCAGTAAAAACACATCAATGACCAGGTGTAAAATCTGTTCTTCAAAGTCTAATTTAAGCCTGAAAACAAAGATGACAAATCTAAAACAAATGTCATGAAAAATATAACACTTTGGTAACACTTTACTTGAAGGGGTGTGCATAAGACTGACATGACACCTTCATAATCATGACAGGACACATAAAGGAGGGTTTATGCATGTTTATAACAACTGTCATTAAGTGTCACTCGCTCAATTATGACATTTTGAATGCAAATATGACATTGTTTGAGATGTCTTTGTTATGACACCTTGACATAAACCAATACATCATAACCTGTCAGTGTCTTTGTCATGACAACTTGACATTACTAAGACAACACAACCTGTCATAAACATGACATAGCAGATTAATTATCAAACTTAAGAAAGCACTTAGCTTTATGGGTTAACATTACATTAAACTGTCATGTGGTTGGTTTTGACATTGGCTGTCATGAGGCCATTATAACTGTGTCATTAATATTGTTCTTGGCCTCAACTACAGTGGTACCTAGCAGTCTAACCAGCATTTTAAAGCAGTTCCAGTTTGCAGGAATAAAAGGCTTTAACCCTTGTGTGTTTGCCACAACATTTTAGGGTTTTTTTCCTGTGTTAAACGCACAATATGTAAGATTTTTTGATTAGGAAAAACCTCTAGTACAATTTTAGGTAACACTTTATTTTACAGTGTCCTTGTTACGTGTACTTACCATAGTAAATTATGCGTAATTACATGCAACTAACCCTCAACCATATCCTAATCGTACCCTAATCCTATAGTAAGCACATGTAATTAATTAATATTACTCATTACTTATCAGAAAAGTCATTTTAAAGCAGTTTCCAGGAATTACAGCCTTTAACCAACATTTTTTTTTTTTTTTCTGTGTTAAAGGCACAATATGTAAGATTTTTGGATTAGGTCGGTTATCCAAAAATCTCTAGTGCAATTTTAGGAAACACTTTATTTTACAGTGTCCTTGCTACATATATTACATGTACTTCACATTATGCATATTACATGTAACTAACACTAAACAACTCTTATTCTACCCTAACCCTATAGTAAGTACATGTAATTTATTAATATTACTCATTACTTCAATATATAATTACACTGTAACAATGACACCTTAAAATAAAGTGTAACCCAATGTTTGATATTTTGTTGACTTGTGTGTTCTTACATTATCCCAAATGTTTCCAGCAATGTTTAAATCAGCTATTTGGTAACACTTTACAATAAGGTTCGTTAGTTAAGATAAACTAAGAATGAACAACATTTATTAATCTTGGTTAATATTAATCTCTCGGCACCGCCCTGCTTCACACCACAGTAACAAAACTAACAAAACAAATAAAAGTAAAAAGAAATCACTGGTTATAAGAGGACAAAATGATATTTGCAGTCGGACAGATTTGTCATGTTTGGCTGCACTATTTTCTCTCTCTCAGTTCAGATTCAGTTTGTTCGAGGACGAGCCGTTCTGATGGAAAGCCGAGCTGTGAAGAGCCCATAGGGTTTGGCTCATGTTTACTGAGCCATCATAAACATTAATGAAGGACCAGAGTTATGAATACCCATACAATTATCCACAGGCCAAGTTCCCGTATTAGCCTAATATAAATTCCCTGATGAAAACTGAGGTTGACCTTTACTGAATACTGAATATGTATTGACAGAAGCAGACATGCATAATGCAAAAAACACCAGGCGTGAAAGTGCACACAAAAGCTTTCCACCATTAGCATTTTAGCATTGAAAGTGCAGAGACATGAATTGATATCTGTACGTAATATGAAATCTGTTTTTCTATACAATTTCAGAGTGGCAAGGTGCGAGCGCTCATATGCTGAACACATCCGTGTTTGTAAATAGATTTGATATGGAGATATGAGAGCAAACAAAGCAATTGACGTTGTTTTGCTATCGAGCATCAAACTCATCTGAACTCTAGAGAAGCGCAGCTGCGGTTCAAGGCGAACCATCATTTACACATGGAAATGATTTACACTGGCTCTAATTGATTGTTTGAGTGTTTGCAGATAACCCAGGGTAAATGTTCAGTCTCCATTTACTCTATGAATCATGATGTGATATTAAACGAGACATTGGTTGAATATTAAGGCCATGCTAAAGTCCCTCCGGCGTGAGTTATTCTCTATATGTCAGTGTTTCTAAACTCCCTGACACGCCTCCACTGTAGTCTCGAGTTTCTTCCGGGAACGAACACGCCACAATATTCCTCATTATAATAATTAATGCGCAGAATAAAGGGGCGGGGCCTGGTTGAGTTAGTTAGTAGTGTGTTAAACTGGCGTTTATGGAAAGGGGCGGGACATTTCCCAAACACACTCGAAGCGCTCGACCAATCACAACACACTGATCCAGCCGACCAATCAGAGCACAGTGTGCTTTTCAGAAGGAGGGGCTTCATAGAGACAGGAAGTAAACAGAGCGTTACTGACAGACTGGGAAGAGAGGAGCCGCAACAATGGAGAATATGAGGAGAATAATCAACATTCAAGCAGGAAAACCTGTTCTAGTAGAGCCTGAAACTACATCAAAACTTTCACAAAAGGCTTTGTGAGCATGGAAAATAAAAATGAGAATGAAATGGCCAACTTAAATTATTAAAAATCTTGAATACTTTGGAGCACAAACTTTCTTTTTAAAGGAGAAACTTGAAAGATTATTGTTGTGGAAAAAGTTATAAAAGTGAAATTAAGTATAGAAACACAAAGCACACAAATACTGGATAAAGCAGTTTATTTTATATAACGTTTTTATCAATACTTTTTGAGATTGAATAGCAATTTGGATTTTTCTTTTCTGGGCATTTCTTTTTGCAGTGCATCATGGGATAGTCATGTTGTCTTCTCTATAAAGGATGCTTTTGATGAAAGAACATTAGATAGCACTATACTTAAAGCCTTTATATATAATGCATTATAAAAGTACTTTAATACGTTAATTATCCACCTTATAATGATCTCATGAATAATCATAACCACAGTTATAAAATTATCTATTCATTGAACACCTTTAGAAAGTACAATGCATTAAAACACACGACAAACAACCAATTTCAGATGTAAGGAATCTGCCAATATTATAATGCATTTTAACTTTGGTTACAATTAAGATGTAATGGATTATAACATGCATTATGAATATGCTTACAACTAAAGTGTATCATTCTATATAGGCGGCTCGTAACTTATATATGGCCTCTTTTCACTGAATTGATTTTAGTTTTTAAATCATTAAATGGTTTAGCACCAAAATATCTTTCCCATTTAATACAGATGTGTACTCCATCAAGAGCACAGTTATGTTAGGCAGGCCCAATCACGTCCAGCATTTAAAGCAACACTAAAGAACATTTTATACCTTAAAATAATGTTTCCAAAATCGTATCAGTGGTTCATCAAGTCGTAACAGGGTGTAAGGCACTTCTGGATTCGCTTTGCATCCCTATATCTGCTATAACCACGCTAAGATTGCCAGATCGGGTCGCGTTTTTATGTAGTTCGAATGAGACAAAAGAAAACTACAAATTTGACTTGCTTTACGTCAAGCGTTACATTAGTCCTTATTTAGTTTTTAATAATGTCGCAATACATCATACTTTCATGAAATCATGCAACATACTCTACCTTGTCTGTGGACATCGTTCCTTCCCGAGCCGGTGCTGGATAAACCGCGAGCGTGCGTGCGACGGTAGGCTAAATTATTTACGGACAATTCCGCTTCCAACCTGTAGGGGGACCGCAGAGGAAACGTTCTTTAGTGTTGCTGTAAAACCAGTGTTAAAACTCTGACATTTATTTCAGTTTGAGAGCTGTTATGTTTGATGGTACGTTTACACAACAACGATATGAAAACACAAAGACGAGGGCGCCGCCATCTTTAGGATAGTGTCTTTGAATTTCAGTTTTTGCGGTCGCTCTGTATATCTCTATGGCGTCGCTGTCCAGGAGTAATTAGCTATTAAAGGTGCTCTATGTAACTTTTCTACTAAAATGAATCCTTTTTTTATTGCCTGTGTGTGAAGGGGTTGTAATCACACATTAAAATGATCCACTTGTCGAGTTTTGCTATTACCTCTGAAGGCCAGTATTCCTATTTCTATTTGAAGTCTCCGGGTCGGATTTACCGCGAAATCCATCGGATGTGACGTGCATGCGCGCTCCTGAGCCTCTCTCCTTATATACAGTCTATTGTAGACGGTCAGGGAGTTACGTCCGGTTAAAGGCGCACGTTTTTCGGCTTATATCTCAGTCAATCTTTGATCAATATTCCCAAGACTCTAATCGTTCGTAGTGCTGGACGGGGCCTTTCGAACGAGCCCACCCCCGAGGTCCAACTCGCCCGGCTCCCCGAGTTATAGCCGTTCGAAATCGGGGGTCCCAGCGAACGGCGATCCGGTAGGGGGCGTCCTCGAGGCCCGCCACTCTAGCGTTCGGGTTCCCCTGGGACCTCCTCCCCCGAATTTGAGCTCTCTGGGTCTTTGCGTTCCAGAGATACGAGCGATTTTCTTCTGAGATCGTGACGTCACCGGCGTCCGCAATTTTGCAGCGCACCCGATGGTTTTCTGCTAATATCTCCGCGAAAACACCACCAAAAACTATGGACCTTATATGGTTCTTTTCAGCTCGACTAGATGGTCCCAACGAGCTCGGTGCTCGCCGAATCCGTCTAGTATTCGCCGAGATATTTGCGTAATAGACGGTATTGTCTATGAGTTTGAGCACGAGCGCTCTTGTAAAATTTGGTTGCAATCTGAAAAATCACCACTAGAGGCCGCTAAAAGTTACATAGAGCACCTTTAAAGTGGATTTAATTAATGTAAAGTTAACGAAAGTTATCATGAGGATTGTAATGTTTAAAGCAGATGTCTTAACAAATGTCAGTCGACCGGGAAGATAAAACGAGCCGTTCATTCATAAATACGCAAGATCGCTGTGAAAATACAGACCGGAAGACAAAGGACAACGAGCGCAGCGCTGAAAGGGGCGGAGCTACAGAAGCTCTATAGACTTTATTTTTATTTATTTTTTTTATTCAACAATTGCACAGTTTACAGGAACGTTCATCTCCATTATAAAAATAATACATTGTGCAGTTGTCAACATAAACAAAACATAACAAAAGACTCACATCATCACAGTTTGCCAGGGGAAGTACGGATTTACAAAAAGATATCAAATTGTTTACATACATTCACAGTTTTTGTTGCCTTTTGATTAAGAGAATACTTAATCATTTTGACATATTGCTTGACCTCATTGTTAAAAGCAATAAAAGATGTTTTGGAATGCGCAAACTTACATTTATGAATGGAACATTTTGCCAAGAGAATAGTGAGATTTATAATGAAAGTTTCATTAGGTCTAGTCTTAGTTCTGTTGAGGTCGTAAAGGCCAAAAAGAACATCCTTCCAAAAAAAACAAGAAATCTTTCTCAATTTTTTTCTGCAATAAAATTACAAATATCAGACCAGAAACTTTGGACAAAAGGGCAGTGCCAAAATAAATGGGTAACTGTTTCAATACTCATAGAGCAGAAAGTGCACATTACATCAATGTCTTTTTTAAATTTTTTAACAATATGATCATTAGACGGGTAAAACTTATGAATTATTTTAAATGATATTTCTCTAATTTTGTTGGTCAGCAAATGAAGCTCTATAGCCTGAACACGTAATACGCATGTGCATGACGTCATCGCCTTCAGAGATCGGTGCTTTTGTTGTTTACACGGACACCGCTTTCAAAAGTTTACGTTTCCATTGTCGTGTAAACGAACGGCCAAAACGCGTAAAAAGCTGTACGTTTTTAAGTTGAAAACGGTGTCGTGTAAACAGCCCCTATCTTGTTGTGTTTTAATGTTCTTGCTTTTTGTTATGTTATTGTTTTATTTTAATCATTGCTTGTACAGCACTTTGGCAAACCTTTGTGTGTGTTTTTTTAAAGTGCTATATAAATAAACATTGAGTTGAGTATTACTAATTCCTTTGTTTTAATAGCACCGTTTACATGAATTATGTCACATCCTACATCCTGTATTACAATATTTAGCACCTTTTTTTAGCTCACCGTGAAGGTCAGCCTGTATAACGTAATGAGGCCAGCTGAGGAAGTTTTCTGCTTAACTTTTTGCCTGTTGTTGTTGTTCAGAATATGACCTGGAGCCATGCGAGGACCCTGGCGCGCCGGTGTTTGGCAGGCACAGCGGCGGCAGCTTCGGCGTCGGCGCCAGCGTGGCGTTCTCGTGTGAGCTAGGCTATCGTCTGCAGGGCGCTGGACAGATCGCGTGTCTGGGTGGCGGGCGGCGTGTGTGGAGTGCACCTCTGCCAAGGTGTGTGGGTACGTGCCGCTCTCATTCGCTTCCACGTCCAGAGGTTCACACGTCTTCATGGTTGCTTTCCAGTTCAGTGGCGTTCTGAGTGAGGTCACTTTGTAAAGAAAGACTACGGGTCTGCACACATACGTATATATTCAAATGCACATACCTATAGACTAAACACGTGATATGCATGTGCACGCCGTTACCGTTTTCACAGATTCACGGAGATGATCACGTTTTTCACAAAATTTCAAAACTTGCATCTTGGAAGCTGTTTCAGAGTTTGTGTTCTCGAGCTCAAACACTGCTGTGTGCAAATGAACACATTAAAAGTTCCTGTTTTCTGTTAGAGCGGTGTCGTGTTAGCGGCCCCATAGTTAATAACTAATGATCTTTGCAATGGAAGTGAATCAATCAAAACTAACTTTATCTGGACAATAACTTTATTCTAGAGCTGCTGTATAGCCTAAACAGTAATCTCTGTTACTGTAATCTCCTGTTATCACTGTAAAGCTGCTTTAAAACAATCTAGATTGTTAAAAGCGCTGTATAAATTAAGGTGACTTGACTTGACTTGAATACTGCACAGTATACTACTTATTATACACTGACAAAAATATGGTGTAGGATTTACTTCCATTTTTACTAGTAAATTTCACAAATAATTACAAAGAAACAGCAAAGTTAAATTTTGATATGGAAAGACTTATCTAGAGACTAGTTCACGTCAGACATTCTACTAACTATAAGTAACTTTGCACCTACATGTCAGCTAACTCTCATTAGAGTATTAGTAGACTGTAGGTTAGAGTTCGGGTTAGTAGAATATATTGTGTAAAGTGGACCATCGGAATGAAGTGTTGCCTATATTTATTTACAACTTTGAAAAATAATTTTTTTACAGGGTAGTTATAGACTATAAACTTGCTTGTTGTTGCTAACATAGTGCACTTGAAAAATGTAGTGTGGAAGATATTTTCACTCAGAAATGGCTAGTAAATGTCACAATTAATTCTACGGCAAGCAACACATTGAAAGACTGAAATAGTATTTTCTTGTAAAATGTACTTTTTATTATTATTTACAACTTTGTAAAATACATATATATTTACAGTGTACCTATTATATACTATATACTAGTTACTAAAGTTGTACACTGAAATTTTTTATTAATTCTAAAGAAAAGGCAAGTAACACATTGAATTAAACAGGACATTTTAAAGTAGAAAACTATTTTCTTGTAAAACGTAGTCAAACTTTACAACTTTTACAGTATACTTGAAGTATGCAGTATTCATTAAGCATTTCAAATTATATTGTCCTAATTGTTATCACATGCAAGTTTAATTCAGTGATTGGCATCAAGTTACGGAAACTTTTTTTTTGCATTTTTTTTTTAATCCAATTTTGATGGTCAATTTCTGACCTTTTGAGAGTCTAATAAAAAAGAAACGAGTCAGGGAACTTCGTATGATTTTCTTTTTCATTTGATTGCACTGTAAATGGACGAGCGCGTTGCATCGTGCGATACAATCCTGACTCGAATGCAACCAATGAGTGACAAAATATGTTGTTCATGATATATTGCATGTTTTGATGGTATATGTTCTCTTTCTACACTGAACAAAATTATAAACGCAACACTTTTGTTTCTGCCCCCATTTTTCAAGAGCTGGACTCAAAGATCTAAGACTTTTTCTATGAACACAAATGGCCTATTTCTCTCAAATATTGTTCACAAATCTGTCTAAATCTGTGTTAGTGAGCACTTCTCCTTTGCCGAGATAATCCATCCACCTCACAGGTGTGGCATATCAAGATGCTGATTAGACGGCATGATTATTGCACAGGTGTGCCTTAGGCTGTCCACAATAAAAGGCCACTCTAAAATGTGCAGTTTTCCTGATTTGGGGGATCCGGAGGGGCCTCTTGATTGTGGCCTGTGGCAGGCCCGGATTGGCTAATCGGGAGCACCGGGAGAATTCCCGGTGGGCCGGTCTGTTTTATTGGCCAGGAGGGCCGGTGTTGTCATGGCACTGGGTTGAATGCTCCAGGGACAGCGGAGCTGTTTTTTTATTATTATTTTCTCGCAGCCCCACAAAAAAAAGTCAGTTGTTAGAGATGTGCGAACAAAAAATAAGAATACAAAACATGGATAATAGGCGCAAAGGCGGCGCTGAAAAGGCCAGAATAATAAAAAATCTCTAGAAAGTCAAGCGGCCAAATACCCTCAGGGCCGTACATTGAGGTATCCGAGGCCCGGACCTTTTTCTGAGTGTATAATGAACTTTGTGAAATAATTGCCTAATACTCTAATTTGGTGCTGCAATGATTCGCATATCGCGACGATAACCGACCTCATAATCTGAGCTGCTTCAGTAGCTACTCAACACCGCTCGTCGGCAATGGTAAATGTTTGAGATGGCCGATCAAAGCAAGCGGGATTTATGTTCACAGAAGCGCGAGCCGCGGCCGTGCGCGAATCCCAACGCGACGCTTCACGAGATAAGATGCAAGTGGCTAAACTAAACAGCTGTTTTACGATAGAAGTTTTAAACGACCAACATAAATAATCAGTTTGCAAAGACTGTATCAATCAAAGCTCAGCTTCGGGAAGGGGAGATTTACAGGTAACCTAAAGATAAAGAGACTGAGAGAAGAAGAATGAGAGAAGGAGATGGAGATGAGAGAGGAGAGCAGGAAGAGCAATAGCCTATTGCATACTGTGCCCAGAATGAGAATAACTTTATTACAATGGATTCCTATTTAACACAGATATACATGTTCTTTGCCAATGACAGTGGAAAAATAATATGCCCCCGAACCCAGATCACTTTTGGGACCTTTGTATTTATAAAACCCTGTGTACGGCTATTGTACTGAATAGAAAATTATATTTTTGAAAAATACAATGAATTACAAGGCTGTACAGAACAGTGCACTATTGCAGACTTATATACTGAGGGTTTAATTACATTATTTTAATATAGTCGGTTGGGAGTTAAAGTGGGCCGGTCTAAGGTATGAAACTCCAGGGCTGAAAATTAGTCCCAGTCCGGCCCTGGCCTGTGGGATGTTGGTCCACTCCTCTTCAATGGCTGTGCGAAGTTGCTGGATATTGGCAGGAGCTGGAACACGCTGTCGTATACGCCGATCCAGAGCATCCTGTCCCCCCGGACCCCCCAATACAGTAAAACTGCACATTTTAGAGTGACCTTTTATTGTGGCCAGCCTAAGGCACACCTGTGCAATAATCATGCCGTCTAATCAGCATCTTGATATGCCACACCTGTGAGGTGGATGGATTATCTCGGCAAAGGAGAAGTGCTCACTAACACAGATTTAGACAGATTTGTGAACAGTATTTGAGAGAAATAGGCCATTTGTGTACATAGAAAAAGTCTTAGATCTTTGAGTTCAGCTCATGAAAAATGGGGGCAAAAACAAAAGTGTTGCGATTATAATTTTGTTCAGTGTATATACCTCGCTTTCTGTTTACTTCCCCAAATTGACACTTTTCACATGTTGCTGTTCCACTGTGTCACTACGGTTCCCCATTGTCCACAGCTGAATGCGGCTCGACCGTTTCCAAGAACTCCGGTGTCCTGTTGTCCCCAAACTATCCCCACAATTACGAGAACAACCACGAGTGCATCTACAACATTCAAGTACAGGGGGGGAAAGGAATCAACATATCAGCCAACAGCTTTCATCTGGCTCAAGGTGATGTTCTCAAGGTAAATACTGAAGCAGAGCCTGTACAAGCTTGCAACACACGCTCTTTTAAAACTAAATTGTAATCAAAAAGTGCTATTTTGGGTATTGCTATGACTTCTCTGGTCTCCTTTCCCAGATATATGACGGTCCGGACAGCAGCGCAGAGGTTCTGGGAGGTTTCTCGGGTTCCTCTATGTTGGGTCAGTCGTTGACCAGCACGTCGAATCACCTGTGGCTCGAGTTTTACTCTGATCAAGACGACACGGCCGAGGGATTTAAGCTGGTTTACACCAGTAAGCTTACTCTTACTCTTACTCTTACTCTCTTACTCATAATCTTACTCTTACTCTCTTACTCTCTTACTCTTACTCTTACTCTTACTCTTACTCTTACTCTCTTACTCATAATCTTACTCTTACTCTCTTACTCTCTTACTCTTACTCTTACTCTTACTCTCTTACTCTCTTACTCTTACTCTTACTCTTACTCTTACTCTCTTACTCATAATCTTACTCTTACTCTCTTACTCTCTTACTCTTACTCTTACTCTCTTACTCTCTTACTCTCTTACTCTCACTCTTACTCTCTTACTCTCTTACTCTTACTCTCTTACTCATAATCTTACTCTTACTCTTACTCTCTTACTCATAATCTTACTCTTACTCTCTTACTCTCTTACTCTCTTACTCTTACTATCTTACTCTTACTCTCTTACTCTTACTATCTTACTCATAATCTTACTCTTACTCTTACTCATAATCTTACTCTTACTCTCTTACTCATAATCTTACTCTTACTCTCTTACTCATAATCTTACTCTTACTCTTACTCTCTTACTCATAATCTTACTCTTACTCTCTTACTCTTACTCTCTTACTCACAATCTTACTCTTACTCTTACTCTCTTACTCATAATCTTACTCTTACTCTCTTACTCATAATCTTACTCTTACTCTTACTCTCTTACTCATAATCTTACTCTTACTCTCTTACTCATAATCTTACTCTTACTCTTAAGCCTCGCTCACACTACAGGAGTTTTAAAATCCTAACCGATTTTGAAATCTGGTTGCAGCTCACACTTAAGGAGAATCTTTGCAGATTTTCTTACCTCAAATCTTAAACATGCTCACACTACAAGATTTGATAATCGTGGCGCATCACACACTACACAATGTTATTAAGATTCGTGCCAGAGAAAGCGCCTCACGTGATCTCACGCAACAGATCGGATGCGGAAAGGTGGATGTAAACAAAATATCTGTCCTTCATATCAAGTCATATTCGTGAAAAGGTTGCCGTGTGACCAAGGAAAGCGAAATCTTTAAAAAAAAATCATCCTTTTAATAAGGATATTTCTAATGAATGGCGTCAGCTCTGTTCAATACAATGATCAGCAGCGTTGCTCAATGCCCATTGCTGCTCAGCTGAGCATTGTAAAGTGGAGCTCAAAGTTAAAATTAAAATAATTAACAGCTTGTTTCATTTAACCTATCTTTGAATGAATATAACTTTATAATGAATATAAATATTTTATAATTAAAATATTGTTGTGTAGGCCTAGGCCTAATTCTGTGAATCACTGTGCAAACCAAAGTAATAGCCTACAGTAGCTACTACCCACCGGATGAAGAAAGGGCTCTCAGTCTCCACAGAACATAAAATATTCATATTATTTTATTTTTCGTGTTGGCATTTGAGGAAAAAACAATGTTACGGACATGACCGCTCTAAGCGACTTTAAAATATGCTTTAAAACTTTCACAAAGACATCAAACAGAAAGCACAAAACCTTTCTTTAAATCGAATTTCGTTTTGTATTAATTGTATCTTAATTTTAAACAATGTTTCATCAACCAATTGCCTGGATTTTTATAAATAAGAAGACGATATAGATAATCACGAAACGGAGGCGTCGGCGATACTTCATAAATGAACCGAAACTCAGCGTATAAGATAGACTTGCCTCACAGACATGTCTACTTTTAAACAAAACAATTCAAAACGAAAGAAAACAGACTACAGCTCTCTGCTTATGTAATCCGTATGAAATGTGCATTTCTCTCTGGCGCGTTCACTACTGAAGATCGCGTGCATCCTGCGGAAGACGGAAGAGTTGCAGATGGTTCAGGATCTATATCGAAAAATCTATATTTTTGACAACACTAGATTGTAGGCTACTTAGTTTATTATTTCAGATGCCTTTATTATGCATTTAGTATTTTATTATTATTTATTATAGCTACTGTATTATGCTTATTTATTTAGCAATAACTGGATAAATGGAGATAATGCGCGCATCGCGCTGATAAGTCACTCAAAATTACCTCAATGGAAATTCCTTCACCATGACAGCCCTACTTATTGGCTATTGTGACAGTACTGACGTAATCACAATCTTGCTCATCCCGATAAATATCAAACATGTTTGATATGATCGGGGCGAGCCCGATTTGTGTAAGAGCAGATCGGCAGGTGCAAGATTCGATCTGTGAATGCCTCACATTACCAGATAATCTGTGCCGAACATCGGAACCGATCGAGGTCCTCGAGAAGATTTTTTCTCCGATTCTCGGGAGTGGAAAATCGGGCATAAATCGGTCTAAAACTCCTGTAGTGTGAGCCAGGCTTTACTCTCTTACTCATAATCTTACTCTTACTCTTAAGGTCCTGGCACACTGAGTCCCAAATTTTTGTATGCCTTTTTTCGTATTCGTCATTCGGTGGCTCTGGATTGTCAAAACAACTCTCCAAATGCTTACTACGGATGTGGAAAACGCAGAAAATTTGTTTTTGTTTTCTTTATGACGGACGAAAGTTTCGGAGGCAGGGTGTAAACGCGATTGACAAAACATGAGGTCGTATTTATTTTTTAACGTGCAAAAATTTCAGACACGAATTTCGGACTCAGGACCTTCACTCTCACTCTTACCGACTTTCAACCTGTTTGTATTGTTACAATGTCCGTAGTGTATGTAAATGAACAATGTTTACTCTTTATCCGTGTCACATGGACTGAGAAATTCCCCTTTATTTGAAACCTCAAGGACTTTTGTGAAAACTACAGATTTTACTTCTGCATTTCTGTATCCCGCCCACAGACAGTCGGATCGGAAGAGGGTTATTAACCGAACAGTTATTGTATGAGTAGGTTTATCACTGAAAATTACAGCATACTCTTTATTTAAACAGCATTATGGTAAAATGTGGAAACAGCTTTCTTACCTGTACGTGACGGCGTTTATATGCGTCACATATTTTTCGCATATTATCCATAATAGTATTTGAAATTAGAATTAGTGTGACCCTAATCGTAGCATGATGAAATGAGTATTACAAAGATATTCGGATGGTTTACGATTTCCGAAGTGCAGATCCGTAGAGACTCTAACGGCTAATGTTGCTGTTTATTCAATTAGAACTACAAACACGGATAAAACGAGTAAAAAAAACTACAAACATGGCTGATGTGTGAGACTGACAGTTAAGCGGTTTGAGTGATTAATAATCCGTATCTAACCTGCCGAAAAACTATTCATTGTTATCCACAGTATATCTATAAAGGCATTGTGAACTTTTATAAATATACGTTTGGTGTAAAGAGGAGAGTCTCTGCATGACTGGCAGATTAACGTGCTGAATTTCTCTCCGATATGGTAGGAAATTTAATTAAACTGAATGTGGAGGATTTTAACTGTGACGAGATGATTGACAGGGCAGTTTAAACGGAGACAGGAGCACGCAACTAAGCTACAGAGTGTCCAGTTATGAAGAAGTAGTTTGTCTGCTACACACTCAAAAGTATTATTCTGTACTTATTCTTCACAAAAGCATTGTACACCTTTAGGGCGTAGTACAAGTCGGCGAATATGGATGAAGCATGAATGAGTGTTTTCTCCTCTGTTTGGCCTAAAACACTGTGTTTGTGGTCATGCAGTTTGAAATGTTGACTACGAACACAGAGGTTTTCAGCTTTCTCCATATTTATGATTCTTTGCAACACGCTCGATCCTTCACTCTTTGAATTCTTGCACTCAGGAACAATACAAGTCGACACCATTATGACTAAAAGTTTGCTAAGCAGTATTTCCTACCAAAGCAAGGTGGTATTTCACTCTGGTAATGCTTAGCCAATAGGAGTAGAGTGGGCGTGGCCTTAGGTGACGGTATTCCCAGTGCATTATGGGAGTTTTCCTACCTATTCGGCCAAAAGGAAGACAACAGCCTTTTTCTCTTTTAACACCGAATTTTCAAAAATGTTTTCGCCTTTCTTCTGTACAGGCAGACACGTTTTATTGAAAGCCTATTTTGCAAGCGGTGAAGTACATCTTTAATTCCACACTACGTGTAGAAACTCACACACACGCTAGAAGTTGCCTGATTTTCGTCTGTGACGAGCAGTCTTGTAATACGTGACTTCAGTAGCTTCTCCTCGGCGCAGCTTTTGTTTTCCTCCCCAAAAGTGAAAATAAAGTCAACCCGCATTCATGAAGCACTTGCTGCAAACTTCAGTTCATTTGGGATGCTCAAATTCCTGTGAGGATAAACAAAAGTGAGAAACATCAACAGTGTTTCACTGATATTTCATATTTGATGCTTTGATGATAAATAAATTCATCTCTACCAAGGCTGCAGATGACTGTACTCTTATAAGTATTCATAAAATTGCAATTGCAAAGGCCTTTCTCACACATATTTTCTGATTATATTATATTATATTTAGGGCCGGGACTTTAACGCGTTAATTAATTAAACACAAAAAATTATTTTTAATCGCACTTATTTTTGCACCGCGGAACGTTTCTCACTGGATGAGTTTCGGCGGACCGATTATACTGGCGCACCAACTAGCGTTCATGACGAAGAAGCTGACGAGATCGCTTTGGTTGGCCGGTGGCTGGGAAATTTTGTTACAAAAAACGAACGGATGGAAGCGTCGATAAGAGTATGGTTGTGTGCAAGCTATGCAACAAGGAATTCGCTATTGCTATTAGTGTAGTGTAGCAATATGCTATTTTGTTGCAATATGCTATTGCTACACTTAATGGCAAAAATTGCACTGGTCTGCTGGACTTGGTTGAACAAAAATAAACAATATTTTGTTGCTTAAGCTTATGTATTCAGTCATTATTCAATGGTATACTAAAAATCCATGTGAAAAAAATTACTTCTCACAGTTCTCAGGTCAAATATTTATGCGATTAAAATGCGATTAATTTCGATTAATTAATTACAAAGCCTCTAATTAATTAGATTAATTTTTTTTAATCGAGTCCCGGCCCTAATTATATTATATTATATTATATTATATTATATTATATTATATTATATTATATTATATTATATTATATTAGTTCAAAAAGAACACCAGCCAAGTGTCTAAAATGAGCAGAATTGACTTTGGTGAGTAAACTGTATGTTACTCATTTGTTGGGTGATGATGGATGCCGTTTTGCTATATATTGGCAAAGAATATATATTTTAATAAATAATGCAAGCACAGTTTAATGGGCAGGTGTGGTATAAGTTCATTTTGGACGCTTACGGATACGAATGAAATCTCCTTCTGCCTCTCAATCTATGCCATACCTCTCATGAATATATTAGCTCAATTAATTTTAATTTCTGGATTAATATCTTTATTTCATTGTCAGCATGAACTGTATAATGGTTCTCAGCACTCACTACACACACACACACACACACACACACATAGTTTATTGCTTTTCTAATGAAAACCGTTGAATTAGCCGCATCATATGCATGGATTATTAGTGCCACGGAGACTCCTAATTTTCTTTGTTGGAAATTATAGGTCTGTCTTTTCTCATGAGAAGTTTAGTAATGTGTCTTGCTCACAGTGCTGTATTGTTATATAGCGTGATCATAAAGCGTGATTATAGCGTGAGGAAAACATGGCTCTGAAGGAGGATAACGCAGTTCTTCTTCTGTTCTGTCCAGAACTGGAGGCGTTCAGATGCACTCGCTCATTCCCTGAGAAACACTAACAGCTTTTACTCGGAGCGTCTCGTTCGTCTGTCAGCGCTGATGATGTGTTCAGTCTCAGCCCGGGCGTTGGGGTTTCACCTGAGCTGTGCTAAAGAACAGGAGAACAGGGAGGGAACTTAGAGAAATAGCTCACCCGGAGAAAAAATCTGCCATTATTTAGTCTCATGGCATTTCCAATTTTATTTTATTTTATTTTATTTAAAATTGATTTTAAAAAATGACAAGCAGCATCAAAATAATTTCAAATATGAAATATTATTGTTACGGGTGTGATGCAGGTTGAAGGAGAGGCAGCAGTCAGCAGATCAAATACAATAATCTTTACTAAATAACTCAGACCAGGAATCCAGAAAACACTAACACACCATATACAAACGTACATACGAACGAGAACCGACAAGGAGTGAGGGAGAACACAGGGTTTACATACACAGAGAACAGATTAGGGAAACAAGGCACAGCTGGGGCAAATGAACTAGACACAGGTGAATAAACTAAACACTAACGAGGAGCGGGAAACTGGAAACAGGACTGAACCAAATACACAAAGAACGGGGGAATCACAGGACACACATGTAACAATTATAGAACAGTGTGTTATTTAAATTAATGGTTCACCCAACCCAAAAAATTATTATATTATATTATATTATATTATATTATATTATATTATATTATATTATATTATATTATATTATATTATATTATATTATATTGTATTGTATTGTATTGTATTGTATTATATTATTCAGTAACAAGCAGCATCAAAATTATTTCAAATATAAAATATTATACTACAACATAACTTTTAAACGAATAGTTCACCCAAAAATTCATTCTGCCATAATTTAGTATTTTATTTTATTTTATAATAAAAAAATGACAAGCAGCATCAAAATAATTTCAAATATGAAAAATTATAGAACAGTGTATTATTTAAACTAATGGTTCACCCAAAAAAATTATTCTCCCATAATTTAGTTTCATGATCCGATTTCACTTCATTATGTTATGTTGTGTTATGCTGTGTTATGTGTATTTCCAGTATAAGCACTATCAAAAGACTTTCACACATTCATTATTCTATATATAATGTTTTAAAGGTTTTATATAAAATGTGAAATTGGACTAGTTTTTAGGAATTGGCTGTTGCACTAATAATTCAGCAATTCATTAAACATTTCCGGTATTTTACGCATTCAATATTAGGAAATATAAATTACATAATTATTACATACTATGTGTACTGGGACTCGGGTGCCGCCCCCATCTATATAGCCCCGCCCCCATATATATAGTCCCGCCCCATCTTTATAGTCCCGCCCCCATCTGTATAGCCCACCCCCATCTATATAGCCCATCCCCCATCTATATAGCCCCGCCCCATCTATATAGCCCACCCCCATATATATAGCCCCGCCCCATCTATATAGCCCCGCCCCCATATATATAGTCCCGCCCCATCTTTATAGTCCCGCCCCCATCTGTATAGCCCACCCCCATCTATATAGCCCATCCCCCATCTATATAGCCCCGCCCCATCTATATAGCCCACCCCCATATATATATATATATATATAGCCCCGCCCCATCTATATAGCCCATCCCCCATCTATATAGCCCCACCCCCAAACTCACGCCATTGGCCAAACCAGTGTTGTTTATGACTATCATAAATCTGCATGTACACAAAAGTACTGTATCAATAACATGATATTTTCCTGATTAATTCTAGTAGTATTGCCTGATTTGATGTTTTCACACAAGACTAGAGTTTAAAGCTGATTAAATCTGCTATTATCCATAAACTCTCTAAACATCCTCTGTAATTTCTTCATCTAACGTCTTAATTAACAGGCACAGTGTTGCTCGTGTTATTGTCTCGCACTATTATAGGGCTGTATGTTCACATAAATGTGAATATTATTATGGCTGTGGGTTTATTTCTTTGTTTTATGTTGCATTATGGAAACTCAAAGTGAAATTCATGATGTCGTTCCGCCGGGACGTGTGAATGCTGGCGGCTCGGCTTCTGTTTCCTTCACCCACACCTATTTCACTGAATTAATTAACTGGATCATTCTCTCGTTAAGATCTGATTAGGATTAAATGGTTGGGATGTGATATTATTTGTGCTCTTGTTCTCTGTAATTGCATATGACACATTAAAAACACAAAAAATTGTGTTTGCTGGTAAAATGTAATTGGACAGATCAGAAATGAGAGAAAGCCTAGTTTATTTTTACTCAGATATTTGCAGAAAATGAGTTTGGAAACCAGTTTGTTGTGATATGGTCAAAGTATCTCGACGTCTTTTCGATTTTGTACTTTTTGAATTCATCCATAAGTGGAAAACCGTCCCGGAAAGTGCAAACGGGACTGAGGATCAACTTCATATTAATGCCCGTGGTTTTGAAATTAAAACATTTAGTCCTGTTAATGTTTTAAAACACACACTTCACACTTTCATTTATTTAGGTTTGTTTTTTTGACCACTTACAGTGTGTTTTAAAGCCTTTTAATGAAAGCTATAACACTGACTATATTAGTGTCCACAATAGCATCTATTTATTATAGTTATAGTTATTGCACTTATTGTCGCCTGTCGCTTTAAATGCTCGATCTCGTTAAAGCAGGATGGATTCTGATTGGCTGTCAGTGTTTTTATAGTAAAAGAGTCCTTCTGGAAGTGAATCAAGATCGTTTCTCTGTGTCGTTATCGTTATAGTTGTGCTGTGAATTCTGTTATATTCTGAACGATTTTTAGATATTTTTATTGTTTAGATATCTTTATTGTTATAGTTATTGGGCATTTATGCTTGGATTTTGTATCCTAAATACAAATTGTGTTTATATATAATTTAATTAACTAATATATATATATATATATATATACACACAAACACATATAAAATATATTTAACATAATCTTAAATACTCAATGAAATATTAAACCAAGTTTTATATATGTTTAATACTTCATTGAGTACTTCAGATACATTACATATTTTATTTCTTCACTTATCACGTCTAATATTTAATCTCAAACACTTTTATCTCCATGATAACCAAGCACACTAACATTTGAATAAACTTTAAAAAATAAAATAAAACCTAAAACAAAAAAAATGAAGGCACTTTAAGACAACCTGCTTTAAGGTGACCTTCCTCTAACAGAAGTCTAGACACCTTGAAAAGGAAAGCCGGTGCAGATTCTCCCACTGATGTTCCTCTCTCTCATGCGTTCCCCTCCAGGCTTCGAGCTCTCTCACTGTGATGAACCCGGCGTTCCTCAGTTCGGATCTAAAGCGAGCGACCAAGGCCACTTCTCCGGCAGTGTGATCTCGTACCGCTGCGACCCGGGATACGGTCTCCATGGCAACCGCGTGTTGAGATGCATGACGGGCGAGAGACGGGCCTGGGACCATCCGCTCCCCTCCTGCATAGGTGACACACACACACACACACACACACACACACACGGCCTGGGACCATCCGCTCCCCTCCTGCATAGGTAACACACACACACACACACACACACACACACGGCCTGGGACCATCCGCTCCCCTCCTGCATAGGTAACACACACACACACACACACGGCCTGGGACCATCCGCTCCCCTCCTGCATAGGTAACACACACACACACACACACACACACGGCCTGGGACCATCCGCTCCCCTCCTGCATAGGTAACACACACACACACACACACACACGGCCTGGGACCATCCACTCCCCTCCTGCATAGGTAACACACACACACACACACACACACACACGGCCTGGGACCATCCGCTCCCCTCCTGCATAGGTAACACACACACACACACACGGCCTGGGACCATCCACTCCCCTCCTGCATAGGTAACACACACACACACACACACACACACACACACACACACACACACTGCAACCCTTCACAGACGTCCACTGGGTCCGGCATGCTATATCATTTCTGCATACTAAATAGCGCTGCGTTTGCTTCCACAGTGTCTTTAGAGTACAGTAGTGTAGTGTATACTGTACAGTGTTCAGTGGGTATAAGCTAGTGTTTTATTCCAAACGCAGCCGTGTGCATCCTTAATCCTGAGGATTTATCCTTACATGGATTCCACTTAATTGGTCTTGCAGCTGTGTGTGTGTGTGTGTGTTTGTTGTGAATAATTGATGTACAGCAGCGTGCCTGTCACGCGTCTCAGTGTGTGTGTGTGTGTGTGTTTACAGGCTGATTGCATTCTGACACGTCTCACCCAATTAAACTTTGCTCCCGATGCACAAGGCTGAGGGTGTGTGTAATGGTGTGTGTGTTCAGCTTGTATGGCTGTATCATGCAAACACACGACTGAACATGAAGCGTGTCATTTTTCTGATGGTAAATACTGTCGTATAATACCAGTGTAATGTTCAGACATAACTGTCAGTAAACCGTGCTCATACTTTACAATAAGGCTCAATTTATTAGCATGAGCATTTATTAATCTAGGGTAATGTTCATTTAAAATTATGCTTTTCCTTTGTTAATTCACGTTTTTTCACAATACCTTAATGTTATGTCACACATTAATATGAATGTATTATATAGAAATTAACAGTTGCATTAGTGTGTGTGTGTGTGTGTGTGTGTGTGTGTGTGTGTGTGTGTGTGTGTGTGTGTGTGTGTGTGTGTGTGTGTGTGTGTGTGTGTGTTACGTATGCAGGAGGGGAGCGGATGGTCCCAGACCGTGTGTAATAATTTTTTTTTATTAAAAAAATAATGGTAATAATTATATACATATTTAGATTTATAATAATAGTTATTAATTTAAATATAAATACTGTAAAATATAATTTTAATATAATACACTAATACTTAATACAATAGAATTAGTTATTAATATATATATTTTTATGATAAAATATTTATATAAAATATTTAATATATATTTCTGTTTCAAAATGTATTTAATTATAAATATTTAGTTTTAAAAAAAATATTTAATTAAAAAATATATGTACTGTATAGTTTTTATTTTTCAATATTTTTAATAATATTATTATTTTAATTATTATCCATTTAATTGTTATACATAGTAATTCCAGAGCTGTAAGCAGGCACTTAAATAAATGTGAAGGGAATTTTTTTTAATTAGGAATAACCATAAATTATGCACCAGAAAATAAATGGGTTGCATTTTGACATATGCAAATCATCTCGGTGTGTTTCCAGTTTATTTAATCAGTTGAGCACCACAAAACGTTTAGCTGAGATGTTTAGTGTTTGTGTTTTGCCGTTCATGCTTTCGTTTCTCATTGTAAATCAGAGATTGGTTCATTGCTCAAATCCTGAGTTTAATGTACTAAAAAGAGCATGTACTGTTAGAAATATTTTGTTCACGTAGCGTTGAGATTCATAGAGTACAAACAAGAAATACTCATGGGGAAATGTTTTTTGAGTACATACTCATTTGGAGAGTGAATATTCATAATTGCCACTCTGAAAGCGCAGCATATGTTGTGTTTTGGATGCTGGTTTGCTGTTTTCCAGGACGGGATGTTGTCCAGGATTGGTTTCTCAGCAGCTGCTTAATTATAGACGACTGAGATGCTCAAACTTCTTAACCTGCGAATCCCTCTAAGCACTAGATTGACAGCTCACACACGCTCTATTTAACCAGCGAGACACTGACATCATTCTATTCTTGTATAATTGCTTAATTATCCTACATGCTGCTTTTTATGACCCCAAATTAATTGAGAGCACATGGATTATTTATTCTTTAAAAAAAATTATATGTCGCACTTCATGACCATTTGAACTGCGAAAAGGTCAAGCCAGTTTTTACACCTTTTAGTTTAATAAAAAATGTATGTTGGGAAAAAAAGTGTTATTTGTCAACAACCCAACTTTACATCAATAGCCACGTCTTCAGATCAGCTTCGCCTAAACTCGAAAAATTAGAATATGGTGCAAAAGTTCATTTATTTCAGTAATTCAACTTAAAAGGTGAAACTAATATATTATATAGACTCATTACATGCAAAGTGAGATATTTCAAGCCTTTATTTGTTATAATTGTGATGATTATGGCTTACAGCTTATGAAAACCCCAAATTCAAAATTAGAATATTGTGAAAAGGTTTTCATACCTGTAAGCCATAATCATCACAATTATAACAAATAAAGGCTTGAAATATCTCACTTTGCATGTAATGAGTCTATATAATATATTAGTTTCACCTTTTAAGTTGAATTACTGAAATAAATGAACTTTTGCACCATATTCTAATGTTTCGAGTTTCACCTGTAAATAATCATCTTGGAATTTAAACATTAATCAAATTGTTTTTATTTAGTTTTTATCCAGATCTCCTGCACTAGTTTGCCTGGAATATAAGCCAGTTCTTTTCAGCAGAAGGAACTGTCTTTGGTTTCTTCTTCCTTTCCAATCAGTCACAATAAATCAGAGGATTTATTATGCGCTTTTGCAAAGTCTTGGTTTTGTAATTGAGCTCTACTAGAAGAGGTTTGCATGGATTATTCCCTCATATTCTCCATTGTTGCGGCTCCTCTCTTCCCAGTCTGTCAGTAACGCTCTGTTTACTTCCTGTCTCTATGAAGCCCCTCCTTCTGAAAAGCACACTGTGCTCTGATTGGTCGGCTGGATCAGTGTGTTGTGATTGGTCGAGCGCTTCGAGTGTGTTTGGGAAATGTCCCGCCCCTTTCCATAACCGCCAGTTTAACACACTACTAACTAACTCAACCAGGCCCCGCCCCTTTATTCTGCGCATTAATTATTATAATGAGGAATATTGTGACGTGTTCGTCACCGGGAGAAACTCAAGACTACAGTGGAGGCGTTTCAGGAGTTCAGAAACCTTGACTCTGAAATAGAGAGACTTTGCAGAGCTTTTTCATGCTCAAATATCAACATTACACACTAAAGAAAGATGGAAAAAAAGCCTAATAGGTCATCTTTATCTGTAATCTCCTGCCAGCTGCGTTTGTAGTCAGCAAAGGTAGATCACAATGTTCTCAGAACAGAGTCTCAGTCTCAAAACGCTCAGGCAAACTATAAAGAAGTTTCACATAAGTTGATCGGTCTCGTAGAGTCATCAATATTTATGGTAGACCAGCGTATTCCTGCCTTTTGTATGATGAAATTGATGTACAATAGAGCAGTCAGAGTGAAGTAGCCGGCCTCTCTGTAGACTGAATCCCGATGAGCAAACGCTGGAAGCTCTGCCTGGGGATCCACTCGCTCGTATGACAGCGCCTTGGGAATGTCAACATCAAAATGGTGCACATCGAGGCTGTGCTAAATATTTCATGCAAAAGCTAGCTGATAAATGTCTCTCTTTATACAGCTATTTTCCCTCTTCACAAAGCAGATCACATGCAATTATAAAGCAAATATTAAGCAAGGTGACCGTCCAGATCACTTTCCGTTGTTATTTCACTAGCCCATGTAAAAAAAAAAGTACATTTATGTGATTTTTACTCTTTATCATGTGAAAAACATCCATTAAATGTGTGATTAGTTTGCTGGTCGTATTAGGAAGGCAAATTAATTCCAAAATAACTAAGAATAATGACTGTTTTCAGACAGGTTTCCCCCACTGGGACACAAACATAGTCCTGCGCCAAAATCACATCATTGGTTGAGTCAAACAAAGTGTTTCTGTACGCTCAAACAAACAGAGCAGTGTTTTGATATTGCCACAGAATGACTGTTCACAACTTTCAGGGGAATCAGTGTGTGTCTCTGCTTATTAAACTCAAACAAAACCTTTAAAGTCCCCCGCAGTCAATCATTTTATCCCTTAAAACTCTCCAAACGTTTTTTTCCTTGAAAAACAATTCTTCATGCCTTAAAATAGCTTGAATGTAACTCGACACCCTCGCCTCATTTAGTATGCGCGGCTCTATGAATATGCAGATGAGCCCCGCCTCCACTCACTCACTCAGCTCAGAGATCCACTGGTTGACGATCACACGTTGATCTGATTGGTTACAAGGTCGTTTGTGACGTCAGAAACACCAGCGATTTCGTGTTTTTGAGACTGTCTTTGGTTCACTGCAGTTTTAAGGAGAAAAGCATATTAAAAACACCACATATACATATAAACAACATTAAACGCCACAAATCCACACACACTCCAGCTCTAAAGTGGCCATTGAAAAGATATCAAACATGATAATCTCCAGCTGCCGGCTTTCTTCTTCCGCAGTGTTCGCCTTGTCCGTGTTCGTTACCGTTGTAATGACAGTATTTTCTATGTCGTTCGCTCATGAGATCAGCGTTTGCTGTAATACGGCACAGAAACAAGTGCTTTAATGAGCGATGTAGTGCTGATATTGTGGCTGAGGCCACAGTAATGAATATGATAATACTTCCTTTATTTTGTGTGATATATGCAGTGGTCCTCTGCTTCTCATGCAAGACCGAACTCATAAATAATGTGGACAGAGTTTTAACATTAATTAATGGCATGCACGAGGAACGTCGTTAAAAGCAGCGTCTCTCGCATGCATAACTACAGCCCATTGTTGCATGTCCTCGTCGGCATGATGAGGGGGTGTCAGATGCAGAAACACACTCTCCACAGAGCTCATCATTAATGGCAGGAGGAATACATCTCGTCCGCGTCGTGGGTGGGAGTTGACAGCGCATGCAATAACTTCTGGTTTTGATCTATTGTAGCGGAGTGTGGGGGAAGTTTTAAAGGTGAATCATCTGGACGCATACTCTCTCCTGGATACCCTTTTCCATATGACAACAACCTCCGCTGCACATGGACCATCGAGGTGGACCCCGGCAACACTGTCAGGTGACTGATCACTAATTACAGCCAAACGCAGATCCTTAAAGGGATAGGTCACACAAAAATGACAATTAGCCCATGATTTACTCTCCCTGAAGCCATCCTAGGTGTATATGACATTCTTCATACAGAGTTATATTAAAACATGTCCTGGCTCTTCCAAGTTTTATAATGGGAGTGAATAGATAGAAACACAGATCATGTATGTATACAGGTGAAACTCAAAAAATTCAAATATCGTGCATTTTACTTCAGTAATTCAGCTTAAAAGGTGAAACTAATATATTATATAGACTCATTACATGCAAAGTGAGATATTTCAAGCCTTTTTGTTATAATTCGGATGATTATGGCTTACAGCCCCAAATTCAAAATTAGAATATTGTGAAACGGTTTTGGTAACACTTTACTTGAAGGGGTGTGCATAAGACTAACATGACACCTTCATAATCATGACATGACACATGTTATGAATATGAAGGAGGGTTTATGCATGTTTATGTCATTCGCTCAATTATGACATTTTTAATGCAAATATGACATTGTTTGAGATGTCTTTGTTATGACACCTTGACATAAACCAACACATCATAACCTGTCAGTGTCTTTGTCATGACAACTTGACATTACTAAGACAACACAACCTGTCATAAACATGACATAGCAGATTTATTATCAAACTTAAGAAACCACTGAGCTTTATGGGTTAACATTAAACTGTCATGTGGTTCGTTTTGACATTGACTGTCATGAAGCCATTATAACTGTTTAATGACAAATTCAATTTGTAGCACTGTAGTCGAGGTCACGAAAAATATTCATGACACAGTTATAATGGCCTTATGACAGCCAATGTCAAAACCAACCACATGACAGTTTAACTTAATTTAATGTCAAGTTGTCATGACAAAGACACTGACAGGTTATGATGTATTGGTTTATGTTAAGATGTCATAACAAAGACATCTTAAACAATGTCATATTTGCATTCAAAATGTCATAATTGAGCGAAAGACACTTAATGACAGTTGTTATAAACATGCATAAACCCTCCTTCATATGTCATGTCATGGTTATGAAGGTCTCATGTCAGTCTTATGTACACCCCTTCAAGTAAAGTGTTACCACGGTTTTATAGTCTTTATAGTAAAGGCTTGAAATATCTCACTTTGCATGTAATGAGTCTATATAATATATTAGTTTCACCTTTTAAGTTGAATTACTGAAGTAAATGAACTTTTGCACGATATTCTAATTTTTCGAGTTTCACCTGTATTATAAAGACACTTCATATTTAATGGTATTGGATGATTTATTAATTGCATTTACAGAACTTGATTTATCGTATTATTTATTTGATTAGATTGCTCTAAGTATGTTTGTGCACGTGAGACTCTGAGTGTGAATAAGGTGTGTGTGTTCAGCCTGCAGTTCTTGGCGTTTGACACGGAGGCGTCTCACGATATCCTGAAGGTTTGGGACGGGCTCCCGGAGAACGAGATGGCTCTGAGGGAAGTGAGCGGGTCTCTGTTACCCGACGGCATCCACAGCACTCTCAACATCGTCACCGTCCAGTTCGAGACGGACTTCTACATCAGCAAATCTGGATTCGCCATCGACTTCTCGAGTAAGAGCACAGTGTCACACACTTCAGAGCTCATAAATGAGTGAATGCCAAACTTAAGCGTGGATGGCATGACTAAAATTTGATATCATGTTTTGAACTAAAGTAATTTTATTGTATATGATAACGGTGCTTTTAATAATTTCAAACCCTTCATATACAGGTGAAACTCAAAAAATTAGAATATGGTGCAAAAGATCATTTATTTCAGTAATTCAACTCAAAGGGATAGTTCACTTTGAAATTAATTTTTGATATGTTTTAGCTTACCTCGAGGGCATCCAAGATGTAGGTGTCTTTGTTTCCACAGTAATTTCAATTTTGATATTTTTAGGTCAAACCGTTCTTGTCTGTCAGTCATATAATGCAGGTCTATGGTCACCACCTCAAAGAGCAGCACAGAGAAGTCCAAATTAAACATGATTTAATGACTCGTAAATGTAAGTACACATTGATGGCCTAAGACACGAAACGAGCGGTTTGTGTGAGAAAACCAACAGTATTAATATCGTTTTTACTTCTTGTAAACACAGCCACGTCCAAGTGATCTGAGGGCGCCGGCGCTTCGGTCTTTTCCGGCAAGCGCTGGAAGTGATCTCTCCGCGTGTACGTCACTCATTGTTTACACAGAGATTGTAGGTAAGACGGCTAATTAAAAGGGTACTAATTTGCGCTTATCCGGGATGTTTAAACCGTCGTAAAAGAAAACAATAGAAAAATAAAATAAAACAATTGTATGAGTGACGTACACGCACGAGAGATCACTTCCGGCGCTATCCGGAAAAGACCGAAGCGCCGGCGCCCTCAGATCACTTCCAGACCGAAGCGCCGGCGCCCTCAGATCACTTGGACGTGGCTGTGTTTACAAGAAGTAAAAATGATATTAATACTGTTCGTTTTCTCACACAAACCGCTCGTTTCGTGTCTTAGGCCATCAATGTGTACTTACATTTACGAGTCATTAAATCATGTTTAATTTGGACTTCTCTGTGCTGCTCTTTGAGGTGGTGACCATAGACCTGCATTATATGACTGACAGACAAGAACGGTTTGACCTAAAAATATCAAAACTGAAACTACTGTGGAAACAAAGACACCTCCATCTTGGATGCCCTTGAGGTAAGCTAAAACATACCAAAAATTAATTCCAAAATGAACTATCCCTTTAAAAGGTGAAACTAATATATTATATAGACTCATTACATGCAAAGTGAGATATTCCAAGCCTTTATTTGTTATAATGTTGATGATTAAGGCTTGGAATATCTCACTTTGCATGTAATGAGTCTATATAATGTATTAGTTTCACCTGTAAATGAATTGCTTCTAAATGTTTTATACTGTATGGACATACATGTTGCTGTTTATTATTATGAGGTTACATTGGTGCATATAAATAAATATTTCAGAAGTTTTTCGAAAAGTTTGGGGTCGGCAAGGCTGCATCTACTTGATTAAAAATACTGCAAAAATTGCTAAATATTATTATAATATAAAGTGTAATTTATTCCTGTGATCAAAGCTGTATTTTCAGCATCATTACTCCAGTCTTCAGTGTCACATGATCCTTCAGAAATCACCCTAATATGATGATCTGATGCTCAAGAAACATTTATGATTATTATTATCAATGGTAAAAACGGTTGAGCTGCTTCATATTTGCATGGAAACTGGAAACCGTGACAGATTTTATTTTGAGGATTCTTCGAAGTTGTTCCCAAACTTCTGAATGTAATTGCCTGCCCAGAATAATGATCCCTCTGCCATTTCGAAGTAAATGCATAAAAACCGCATCCATTAGCGAGTGATTGTTCAGTTGCGCTGTAGCTCAGACGTTTCCTCGCGTTAGCTCGTGTTCTGCTCCCCCGGTGAGACATTGTGCTCGTTCCCGAGGCCGTGCGACCTCTTCTCCGAGCGGGACACGCTCCCTCCTGCTGAGGTTTCCCAGTAAGTGGAAGTGAGCACAGCTGGTCACTGCTCTTTGCAGGTTCGGTGGCGACGGCCTGCCGGGATCCGGGAACGCCGATGAACGGGAGTCGCAGCGGAGACGGGAAGGAGCCGGGAGACACCGTGAGCTTCGCGTGTGATCCGGGATACGACCTGCAAGGAGAACCCAGGATCTCCTGCATTCAGGTGGACAACCGGTTCTTCTGGCAACCCAGTCCTCCCACCTGCATCGGTGAGATTTCATTTCACGCCTGTCAGCTCTGACGAAATGACTCAAGTAACTAGAAGAAATGACTCTGTAATGATGAATCTCTCTGAGGGAGATTTCTGATCGCGTGCCCAGTCAGCGCTTACTCTTCTGGGTCATGGGAAACTGGGGCGAAGGCTTCCCGACTTCCCGTGATAAATGCTTCTGGAATACTACATTTATTTTGTGGACCTATTTTCTTAAGTTTGAGTCACATTTAGACATTTTAACCTCTTAACCTGTCACCCGCCGGCGGGCCCATTTGCCATTGCATGTTTAAAACAATAATAACTTAGTAAAAACCTAAAGTAATATTGTCAAACTATATATCATTTGAAAGCTTAAATCTCTAGTTTTCATATTTGGTGGCTGTTATCTAAAAAACATTACAGAGGAGCAGTAATTTATCAATTTGCAACAAGAATATTTCATATTCAATAGGAGTATTTAGGCCTTTATTTTGAAATATGAAAAATCATGAAAGATTGGTAGAAACCTCAGTTTGTTTTCATGCCATGAGTTCAAAAGATAACATCAATTCCATTTTATGAGAAAAAAAAGTCTGAAAATGTTTTAAATATAAAGAAAAATGTATGGATTCTCGATTTGTGATGCGGCTGCGAGCTATGACGCTATAATGTAGTCTTTTTATGCATTTATTAGAGGTTGAATTCAAATCAAATACTGACAAACCACCCATACTACTTCTACTTCATAAATTGTGTGAAAATTATGGAAATACATGGTTCAGATCCCTCAAAACATATATGAAAATGGAGGCGCCCTTATATGGGCAGTGATGGAGTCTAGTGGAAAAGTTGGGTACTGCGCCCGAATAAAATCTTAATGAAAGCTCATTTTTTGAGATATCAACCTAAAATTTGGAATACAACTTGTTCAGATTTTTGTCTTTAATTTTCTTGCAGTTTTAGAGTAAAATATATTTTGTAATATATATATTTTATATAAAATATTAATAATTATATTTTTACACTACACAATTTCATAAACTCAAACTTATATAACTTTTTTTCTGTTTCATTTTTTATAATATCTAGACTTTTACAATAATCTGGAGATAGTGATTTTTATGTCTATGCAAAAAAAAGGGGGGTGACAGTTAACAGGTTAAAGGTCAATCCGGTTTGAAGCCACACATGGAGCTGCTTGCATAAACCACTAAGACTAGTCTGACAGGTTAGACATCTTTTTTTTCTTTCTTTAAAACTGTTCATAGCTTTTTTAAATCAGTTGCATAAAAATGTAGATTAGCCTAATTTGATATTGAAAAGTAAGACTGACTGCCCCTGACTAACGGCTAGTGGATCGTACTCTAACTTAAGACATGGTTTTAACATAACCATGTGTTTATGCAACCGGCCCCTGGAGCTTAAGAACAGTTGGGCACTTATCAGCTTTGCTCATGAATATTAATGATGTGATTTGCATTTTCTTTTGGTTACACTTTACTTGAAGGTGTCATTGTTACAGTGTAATTATACATTGAAGTACTGAGTAATATTAAGGAACTACAGTCAAACCAAAACCTTTTTCTTTGATGGAAATGTCTGATTGTATGCCAGTCAGCGCTTACTCTTCTGGGTCATGGGAAACTGGGATGAAGACTTCCCGACTTCCCGTGATGAATGCTTCTAGGATGCTACGTTAATTTTGTGGACCTATTTTCTAAAGTTTGAGTCACATTTAGACATTTTAAAGGTCAATCTGGTTTAAAGCCAGACCTGGAGCTTAAGAACAGTTGGGCACTTTTCAGCTTTGCTCATGAATATTAATGATGTGATTTGCATTTTCTTTTGGTTACACTTTATTTGAAGGTGTCATTGTTACAGTGTAATTATACATTTAAGTACTGAGTAATATTATGAACTACATGTACTTACTATAGGGTTATGGTAGGATTAGGATTTGGTTGAGGGTTAGTTGCATGTAATTATGCATAATTTACTGTTGTTACTATGGTAAATACATGTGCACTGTAAAAAAAATAATCCTGTAAAAAAACGGTAAACTAGTGGCAGCTGTGGTTGCCAGCATCATACCGTAAATATACGCTGAAATTAACAGCTATTTAGCTGTTAATTTTAAAAACAGTTACACACTGTATTATTACGGTATGATGCTGGCAACCACAGCTGCCAGTAGTTTACTGTTTTTTTACAGGATTATTTTTTACAGTAGGACACTGTAAAATAAAGTGTTACCCTTTTTTTTTTAAATGACTGTCACTGAATGATAAATCAGCCAGCGTAGTGAGATTCATTGAGATAAAATGACTTTAGGGAGGGGAAAAAGACTAAACTTTATTAATGCTTTATTTGCAGCTCCGTGTGGAGGAAACATCACCGGCTCGTCGGGGTTCATTCTGTCCCCTAACTTCCCCCACCCGTACCCACACAGCAAAGACTGCGACTGGTTCATCACGGTTCACCCTGACTACGTCATCTCCTTGGCTTTTATCAGGTACCATCTTAACTAATCAAAGGACATCATGAAAACCAAGTGCATTATTGATGTCAAATATAACAGAGGAAATGTAATTACTCTACAGTTTATTCTACTAAGTGTTGCAAACATCAAGTATTTTGTTTAAAAATTTTGGAAACATTACTATTTTTAATGTTTTTAAAGAAGTCTCTTATGCTCATCAAAAAAGTGTAATATTGTGAAATATTAGTACAATTTAAAATAATGGTTTTCTGTTTTAATATACAGTAAAGTGTAATTTATTCCTGTGATCAAACCTGAGTTTTCAGTATCATTACTCCAGTCTTCAGTGTCACATGATCCTTCAGAAATCACTCTAATATGATGATTTATTATCAATGTTGGACTTTTTTTATAACCTGTGATACTATTTTCAGGATTCTTTGATGTTAAAAAAGCACAGCATTTATTTAAAATTATAAATCTTTTGCAACAATTTACACTATCGTTGAAAAGTTTGGGGTCAGTCTTTTCTTTTCTTTTTTTGTTGTTGAATAAATTAATCCTTTTATTCTGCAAGGAATGTGTTAACTTGATAAAAAGTGATAGTAAAGACATTATATTTCTGTTTTAAATAAATGCTGTTTAAAAGAATCCTGAAAAAAGTATCCAAAAAAATATTAAGCACTAAAACCGTTTCCAACATTGATAATAAATCATCATGTTAGAATGAAGGATCATGTGACACTGAAGACTGGAGTAATGATGCTGAAAATGATTTAATAACATGAATAAATTATATTTTAAAGTATATTAAAACAGAAAACCATTATTTTAAATTGTAATAATATATCACAATGTTACAGTTTCTTCTGTATTTTTGATCAACTTTCTTTCAAAAACATTAAAAATAGTAATGTTTCCAAACTTTTGACCGGTACTCTAAACATTACTATATATATATTGATTTCACAACTCATAACCTTAAGTTTTATCTTAATCTTAAGACTTTTTATGTATTCATTACAATCTGAAGATGGATACGCCACATACACATTTTTGACTTTGTCCCACAAAAAATATCAAATTTTAAACAGGTTAATCATAGATGAGATGTATTCAAGTCATTGTCAGTGTGATTTGCATTTTTAATGCATCTTTGAATAAATTATTACATCCCAAACATATAAAATCAGTGTCACACCACTGACCCATAACTGCTTCCATCTTTGACTGAAAATTGGAATATGATATTGATATCAGACTGTGATCTGTGCACCAAAGACCCAATTAATTTCAAATTAACATATGACTTGTAATTGTGTTTTTATCAGCATGGTAATTGGGAAAAGATTTCTCAAGATAGATGAGATGAGTCACAGTGACATTATTACAGTATTAACAAAACGTATTGTTGGTGCAGTTTTGGGACAGTAAACAGATCTTCATAAGGACATGAGTGCGACCGTCTGCTCTCGTTGCGGTGCTTAATGTGAAGCGCAGCGTTTCTGACTACATTCCCAAAGCGTCGCTGTGCCATTTATGAGCATTTTCCACCCACATCATCATAATATCTCCGCACCTGAAACACACAGAAAGGCTCTTCAGCACATGTTCTGCCTCTGATGACCCACAGGTCTTTTAGGAAGAGCACAGGCCCGCTCTGTGAAAGCTTGTGATGTTGTCAACAAGCACTTGATAAATGTTCATGTTTTCTCTTTCCTGTTTTACACACTCTATAAGCGTTCTGCATTTCCGCAGCGAGATTTAAAGGGCTAGTTCATGCAAAAAAAAATGAAAGTACTGTCATTATTTGCTCACTCTCGTGTCATTTCAAACTCGTATGCTGCTATTTCTTCTGTGGTACACAAAGGGAAAACACTACCCTTCACACAGCTGTGATTCATTCGTCAGCTTGTGGTGACATTAATAAAACTGCAAAATGTACATCAAACGGGACATATCATGAAAATCTGACTTTCCCCGTGTTATAATCGCGTGCATCGACCAACACAGACACAGTGAAACCCAGTAACTGCGTGTTATAAAATAAGCCGATCGGATTCTGCCGTAAGAAGAGGATGTTATTATAATATTCCCGGCCCTTAATCTGCACGTTCACACACACCAGCGACATTGGGTTCGGCGAGCGCCAACAGAGACCAGTTCTAACGCACTGGAGAAGATCCAGCAAAGCCTGAAACTGTTCTGTGGTCGAGCACAGACGACACTGAACACTATTGACCAGAACATGTCAGCGCTGTCTTATAAACACCTCAGGAACTGTGGACACTTGTGGAAGAGTTCAACATGATGAGGAGATGATCAGTGTAACTCCACAACAACTACAGAAATGTCTCCGCTAACATTCAGAAACGTGTAAAAGTGAAGCTCTCCCTGAGTCTCTCCGTAAGGCTGCACTCGCTGCTGTTACTCCTGACTCTGGATCAGTGAGATCGGCCTGTGTTGTTATTGCCGGAGTCTCTGAAGCTCCGCCCTCTTCTGAAGGGAGGCGGAGCTAAAGCTCATTTGCGTTTAAAGGGACACACACAAAAACGGCGACACCCAAAAAAGGGCAAATTTGACACACTATAATAAATGATCTGGAATTTTGAGTTGAAACTTCACACTTTTTAGTGAAACCATAGATTTATATCACATCTTGTGAAAATAGGTATAATATGTCACCTTTAAAAAAACATATCAAAGTTGTTTATGTGACTATATTCCTTCTCATATAGTCTTCTAAAGTCTCACTTTTCTCATTTTTTTTTTTTTTACTGACCCCCAATGATTTGCAATGACATCTTGACAGTATTTTCATTAGTGTTTGGGAAAGTCAATAGATCGTCCTGTAAATTGTGTTTTGGTTGTAATCTGTACGCTTCCTCTCTCAGTTTTAGCATTGAGCCCAACTATGACTTCTTGTACCTGTACGACGGGCCTCACAGCAACAGTCATCTGATCGGCACATTTCAAGACAGCAAGTTGCCGGAGAAGGTAGAAAGCAGCTCGAACATCATGCACATCGCCTTCCGCAGCGACGGGTCTGTGAGCTACACCGGCTTCCACCTCGAATACAAGGGTACGTGCGCTCTGCTCTCGGCCTGCTGGGTAAAGATTTGTGTTCTTGAGCGATGCACTTATTGATTTCTGTTGATTGGGACGACATGAGTGTGTGTAAAAGTGTTCATCTTTAGGTGATCGGCTCCTTTGACTCTTTCCCCGCCAGTTGTTCCGGCGATCCGTGTTTTCACTGTTATTCTGTTACGGATCTTCTGAAATAGTACAACATCTCTGGATCCAAAAACATGCGAAGAAGAAGATCTGCATAAACCAGAAGCTCAATGTTCACACTGTCCATCCTAAACATTGCGTGAGATTAAAATAAGTGTGTCCCAAAGCATCTACTATTTTCGGTGGATTTTCGAAGTGTGGATCTGTGCTCACTATAACGGCTAATATTACCCCATGATCCATTGCTTTTTGGAGGAGGAACTACAAACACGAGTAAAAAATGTAAAAAAAAAAACTACAAACATGGCGGATATGCGCGACCGACGGTGAGAGGTTTAGATAAAGGCTTGAGTGACTAATCAAAGTTTAACCTGATAAAAAAAATATTTATTGAATGTTATTCGAGTTATATTTTATCTGCAATAATGTGGACTTTAATAAAGATCCGTTTGGCCGTTAACTTCTAAATGCATCATTCTGCATTAATATGAGGAGAGTCTCCACGTGAAAGATCATCGAGCTTCTGCATTTCTGTCCGATACAGTAGGAAATTAAATTAAATGTGGGGGATTTTTACTGTGACAGAATGATTGACAGGTC
>JARWKJ010000016.1:1035129-1067629 GCA_029959095.1 Rhinichthys osculus | reverse complement strand
CTCACACACGCACACACACACACACGCACCCACACACACACATACACACACAAACACACTCACTCACACACACGCGCACACACACACGTATATACAAACACACATGCACGCACACATACACACACACTCACACACACAAACAGACACCCCCCCCCCCACACACACACACACACACACAAACACACGCAGACTCACACACGCACACACACACAAACACACTCACTCACACAGACTCACACACGCGCAGACACACACACACACACACTCACTCACACATACAAACGCACACACACACACACACACACACTCACACACGCACGCGCACACACATACACACACTCACGCACACACACAAAGTCAGTTTTATTTTTATATCATGTTGACTATAATATGTAGGAGACTGAATAAACTTGAAACACTAAATGCATTTGCATGTACAACAAAATATTTAATAAACTTGATTTTATGCATTGAGAATCGATTGGATTTCACTGTTTACTAAAATTAATAAAAATTGTTTTCTGTAATTGAAATGAAGCGGAAATAAAATATAAATATTAGATGAAAAACTTAAACGAAAACACAACTGAAATGTGTCAGAATCATTGCTGGGTAGATTACTGTAAAAGTAATATATTACTAGCTACTAATTGCATCTTCGCCAGTGTAAGTAGATTACTGTGCTAATTACTCGCTCTAAAAACTATTGCATTAATTATTACTAATTACATTGTAAATCCCATATCAACAGATGAACAACACAAGGATAGACATGAAAAATGCTCCTATAATTCTTTCAAATAAATAATAGAAAAGTGTATAAATTATTCTCGAACTGACTAAACTATTTAAAGGGAGAAGGTTACATTATAAACATTAATTCAAGGGAAAGTAATTAGATAACAGATAACAGTACTTAGTAATGCATTAACCCAACACTGGAGTTGAAGTAAACTGACACTAGTTGCACATATTTACACGTTTTTAACCACTGAAGTGCATTTATAATACTCTTCACTCCTGCCAGTTTCCTGAGAGACGAGACTTTATAACGCATTTATAACAAACTTCATTCCTGCCAGTTTCCTGAGAAACGAGACTTTATAACGTGTTTATAACACTCTTCATTCCTGCCGGTTTCCTGAGAGACGAGACTTTATAACGCGTTTATAACACTCTTCACTCCTGCCAGTTTCCTGAGAGACAAGACTTTATAACGTGTTTATAACACTCTTCATTCCTGCCGGTTTCCTGAGAGACGAGACTTTATAACATGTTTATAACACTCTTCATTCCTGCCAGTTTCCTGAGAAACGAGACTTTATAACGTGTTTATAACACTCTTCATTCCTGCCGGTTTCCTGAGAGACGAGACTTTATAACGCGTTTATAACACTCTTCATTCCTGCCGGTTTCCTGAGAGACGAGACTTTATAACGCGTTTATAACACTCTTCATTCCTGCCGGTTTCCTGAGAGACGAGATTTTATAACGTGTTTATAACACTCTTCACTCCTGCCGGTTTCCTGAGAGACGAGACTTTATAACGTGTTTATAACACTCTTCACTCCTGCCAGTTTCCAGAGAGACAAGACTTTATAACGTGTTTATAACACTCTTCATTCCTGCCGGTTTCCTGAGAGACGAGACTTTATAACGTGTTTATAACACTCTTCATTCCTGCCGGTTTCCTGAGAGACGAGACTTTATAAAGTGTTTATAACACTCTTCACTCCTGCCTGTTTCCTGAGAGACAAGACTTTATAACGCGTTTATAACACTCTTCATTCCTGCCGGTTTCCTGAGAGACGAGACTTTATAACGTGTTTATAACACTCTTCATTCCTGCCGGTTTCCTGAGAGACGAGACTTTATAACGTGTTTATAACACTCTTCATTCCTGCCGGTTTCCTGAGAGACAAAGCTTTATAGCGCGTTTATAACACTCTTCATTCCTGACGGTTTCCTGAGAGATGAGACTTTATAACGTGTTTATAACACTCTTCATTCCTGCCGGTTTCCTGAGAGACGAGACTTTATAACGCGTTTATAACACTCTTCACTCCTGCCAGTTTCCTGAGAGACGAGACTTTATAACGTGTTTATAACACTCTTCCTTCCTGCCGGTTTCCTGAGAGACGAGACTTTATTACGCGTTTATAACACTCTTCACTCCTGCCAGTTTCCTGAGAGACGAGACTTTATAACGCGTTTATAACACTCTTCATTCCTGCTTGTTTCCTGAGAGATGAGACTTTATAACGCGTTTATAACAATCTTCACTCCTGCCAGTTTCCTGAAAGACGAGACTTTATAACGCGTTTATAACACTCTTCACTCCTGCCAATTTCCTGAGAGACGAGACTTTATAACGCGTTTATAACACTCTTCATTCCTGCCTGGTTTCCTGAGAGACGAGACTTTATAACGCGTTTATAACACTCTTCATTCCTGCCGGTTTCCTGAGAGACGAGACTTTATAACGCGTTTATAACACTCTTCACTCCTGCCAGTTTCCTGAGAGACGAGACTTTATAACGCGTTTATAACACTCTTCCTTCTTGCCGGTTTCCTGAAAGACGAGACTTTATAACGCGTTTATAACACTCTTCACTCCTGCCAGTTTCCTGAGAGATGAGACTTTATAACGTGTTTATAACACTCTTCATTCCTGCCGGTTTCCTGAGAGTCGAGACTTTATAACGCGTTTATAACACTCTTCACTCCTGCCAGTTTCCTGAGAGATGAGACTTTATAACGTGTTTATAACACTCTTCATTCCTGCCGGTTTCCTGAGAGACGAGACTTTATAACGCGTTTATAACACTCTTCACTCCTGCCAGTTTCCTGAGAGACGAGACTTTATAACGTGTTTATAACACTCTTCACTCCTGCCAGTTTCCTGAGAGACAAGACTTTATAACGTGTTTATAACACTCTTCATTCCTGACGGTTTCCTGAGAGACGAGACTTTATAACGCGTTTATGACACTCTTCACTCCTGCCAGTTTCCTGAGAGATGAGACTTTATAACGTGTTTATAACACTCTTCATTCCTGCCAGTTTCCTGAGAGACGAGACTTTATAACGCGTTTATAACTCTCTTCACTCCTGCCAGTTTCCAGAGAGACGAGACTTTATAACGCGTTTATAACACTCTTCATTCCTGCCAGTTTCCTGAGAGACGAGACTTTATAACGCGTTTATAACACTCTTCATTCCTGCCAGTTTCCTGAGAGACGAGACTTTATAATGCGTTTATAACACTCTTCATTACTGCCAGTTTCCTAAGAGACAAGACTTTATAATGCGTTTATAACACTCTTCACTCCTGCCAGTTTCCTGAGAGACGAGACTTTATAACGCGTTTATAACACTCTTCATTCCTTCCAGTTTCCTGAGAGACGAGACTTTATAACGCGTTTATAACTCTCTTCACTCCTGCCAGTTTCCTGAGAGACGAGACTTTATAATGCGTTTATAAAACTCTTCACTCCTGCCAGTTTCCTGAGAGACGAGACTTTATAACGTGTTTATAACACTCTTCATTCCTGCCAGTTTCCTGAGAGACAAGACTTTATAATGCGTTTATAACACTCTTCACTCCTGCCAGTTTCCTGAGAGACGAGACTTTATAATGCGTTTATAACTCTCTTCACTCCTGCCAGTTTCCTGAGAGACGAGACTTTATAATGCGTTTATAACACTCTTCATTCCTGCCAGTTTCCTGAGAGACGAGACTTTATAACGCGTTTATGACACTCTTCACTCCTGCCAGTTTCCTGAGAGACAAGACTTTATAATGCGTTTATAACTCTCTTCATTCCTGCTGGCACTGCATAGGCGTCGTTTGAGGACTGTGCTCTTCACCTGTATGAATAATGGATGTGTGTGTGGACTCTAAACCCACGAGGGCTTGACGGCATCTGACGGCTCTCTCACACACACACACACACACTTCCCTCACCTGTTAGAGCAGCTGGATTATGAGATGTGCCTCTGGAGAGATTTGGAACACCGTGTGTGTGTGTGTGTGTGTGGGTGTGGGTGGATTACTGGGAGTTTGAGGGGTTTGGTCTTTCACAGTCAGAACACAATATACTTCTGCTCTGCTCTATATAATGGCATCTCTGCTGTATCAAAATAGGTATGTGTGTATGCATGTTGTGCGTGTGTGTGTGCGTGAGCGAGTGTGATTGTGTGTGTGAGAGCGAGTGTGATTGTTTGTGGCCAGTGTGATTTTGTGTTTGTAAGTGAGTGAGTCTCTGTGTGTGTGTGTGTCTCTGTGTGTGTGTCTGTGTGCGTGTTTGTGTGTGCGTGTGTGTGTTTGAGTTTTTTTTAAACAAAATGTACACATCATCATCATCATCATCATCATCATCCTGTGCAAAAGTTTTCACCCCCTTCTCTTAATGTCATAATAGTGTACGAGTCCCTCAGTGAGCATCTCAAACCATAAAGCCGATCATTTGGAGAGAAACATTTTAAATCAGCAACTTTTGCAAGTGATAGCTTTGTGTGAGTTTGATGCGTCACGTGTGCACGTCTTCCTCCGAGACGCGGTTATAGATGTGTGTAACGGCAGTGCTGGGAGATGTTTAAATTGGCATGGAACATGGAAAACACTTTTCTTGTCAACAGCAGAGATGAGCAATTATTAGACGAGCCGCATATTACGCTGTTCTGTGACTCTGGATGATTTAGCGCTCTGATGTATTGACTCTGTCACAGTGTCTTGTTTGCTAATCATCTGGAATTAATATTTCACCGCAGAATATTTTGTGGGATCAGCGGTAAATAAACCCATACAGAGACTTCGGATTTCACATCAAATATTGCAAACGCCGCAGAAGCTCTCCCACTTGTGCAAGTCAAAGGCTATAAATGTCATTTGAAAGAAAGATTTATATTTCATAGAGTCGTATGATGAAAGCTTCTGCCCGCCCAATCAGATCATAATCACTTTTGCCACAATTATATTTGCCCATCTCTCTTGCATTAAGCTAATTTGTTTCACTTATTGTGGAGAAATAATTTTAATCGATAATTGCGTCTTATAAAGACTGTGTTTTAGAGTATAAGATTGAAAAGTATTGTTATCATGTCTATAATGCTGGTTGATGAATGACTGAGCGCTGTTAACAATGCTATTAATATATCAGATATTTAATTAGATATACTAATTATATCTAATAAATATATATATATACAGGTGAAACTCGAAAAATTTGAATATCGTCCAAAAGTTCATTTATTTCAGTAATTCAACTTAAAAGGTGAAACTAATATATTATATAGACTCATTACATGCAAAGTGAGATATTTCAAGCCTTTATTTGTTATAATTGTGATGATTATGGCTTACAGATATGAAAACATTTTCTCAATAATCTAATTTTGAATTTGGGGTTTTCATAAGCTGTAAGCCATAATCATCACAATTATTACAACAAAGTCTTGAAAAAATCTCACTTTGCATGTAATGAGTCTATATAATATATTAGTTTCACCTTTTAAGTTGAATTACTAAAATAAATGAACTTTTGCACCATATTCAAAATTTTTGAGTTTCACCTGTATATATATATATATATAATATTATATTAATATCGGCCACGTTATATATATTTAGACCCGACTGTATGTTGTGTTTGTTGGACAGGCTGGAAGTTGCTCTTCTACATGATCCTCAGGTTATAAAGCTGCTCTCATTTACACACTTTCCTCAAAGTAAAAGTTTTACTTTATTTTATGTACTTGGTGTTTTTGACAAATCTGTGAAGAGGAATGAGACGGAGTCTCCGATCGGTGGCTTATTACACGCTTTTCTGCACAAGGGGAACATGTTTGTTTTGGGCCCAAGGCAAAATAACAAGAAAAAGTAGCAATTTTTAATGCTACAGGAACATGTGTTTAAATGAAGTGTCTCTAACATTACAAGGCAGTTTTACTTTTATAAGGGGTCATAATTTGTGATATTATTCAGCTATAATGTAACTACACACTGGATATATCAGCATAAAACCATAAACACGTCATGTCATCATGCAATTTTTCTACAAAGAGGGCACAGGAAATTAATAAATCATAAACAACTGTTGAGAATGTACATTTAAACCACATTCAATTTTATTGTGCCAAAAATGTATTTATATAGAAATAACAATTACAGGAAACAATGCATCACATCAGTGATATTTATTTATTATTGTATTATTTGTATTATTATTTTGTCTAAAGTTTATATTTTATTATTTCAGCTTTATTTCAAATTATCTTTGATATTTGTGTTCCTGCACAGATTCTCTGTGTTTTCTTAAGTATAAATCATCCATCAATCATTCATCCATCCATTAATCTGTCCATCCATCCATCAATCATCCATCCATCCATTAATCTGTCCATCCATCCATCAATCATCCATCCATCCATCAATCTGTCCATCCATCCATCATCCATCCATCAATCTGTCCATCCATCCATCCATCAATCTGTCCATCCATCCATCAATCTGTCCATCCATCCATCATCCATCCATCAATCTGTCCATCCATCCATCCATCCATCAATCTGTCCATCCATCCATCAATCTGTCCATCCATCAATCATCCATCCATCCATCAATCTGTCCATCCATCCATTAATCTGTCCATCCATCCATCCATCCATCAATCATCCATCCATCCATCCATCCATTAATCTGTCCATCCATCCATCAATCTGTCCATCCATCCATCCATTAATCTGTCCATCCATCCATCCATCAATCATCCATCCATCCATCCATCCATCCATCAATCTGTCCATCCATCCATCAATCTGTCCATCCATCCATCAATCTGTCCATCCATCCATCAATCTGTCCATCCATCCATTAATCTGTCCATCCATCCATCAATCTGTCCATCCATCCATTAATCTGTCCATCCATCCATCAATCTGTCCATCCATCCATTAATCTGTCCATCCATCAATCATCCATCAATCATCCATCAATTGAGGGAATTGATTCTAGAGTAATGGTGGCTTGCATATAAAAAATAATCAAGAACATTTTTATTTAAATTTAAAATGCATTAAAACAAGAAATAAAGAAAGACAGCTGATCCACATGTTAAACTGGTCTGTAAAACGAGCATAAAATGATGAACTGATGTGTGTTGGAGATCATCATGCACTGAAACTGAGTGTCCTCGTGTGTGTCTCCTGCAGCTCCGTGTGGGAGCCGGTCGACGGGGTCCGAGGGCACGGTCCTGTCCCCGAACTACCCCCGCAACTACACCGAGGGCCAGTCCTGCGTGTACGAGATCTCGGTGCCGGGAGAGTTCGGTAAGACCTCACAGCCAATCACCATCGAGGTTACTGACGGGAGACATGCGGAAATACATGCTCGTTCTCTCCATCTCGGAGAAGCGCTGGTCCTATAATGGAATAAGCACAGCAGTCACAGATGAACAGCGCATGTGTGTATGCATCAGCGCCAGCAGTGCTTTAGTGTTAAAGGCTTTCTCTAATGTAGATCTCGGTGTGTTTGTCCAGCAGGATCAGCACTTCTGAGCGGGTTGTGCTCGAGTCTCTGGGGGGACTGAGATCATGTTTAAAAGCTCACAGCCTCATATTTTATGCATGTACACATTGTATTTGTTTAGATTTGCTTGTAACAAGCGGCATCGGCTGTGCACAGCGAGAGACCGAGCCGTCCGGGATCAAGCGGAGGAGAATGTTTTAGTGACCTGATGTGAACCGGAGAAACTTCTGCTCTTCAGAACGGCGAGGACTGCAGATCTTCAGTCCTGCAGATGTGGAGCTTTATTATACAGTACTGACCAGCCTGTGAAAGCTTATTCTGTTAACTAAAAACGAGATGTAATCGAACGAGACGTGAATCAAAAACTGCTGTAGCTAAATAACAGAATCAATGATGCATCAAATATATAATATATAAAAATTAGGGCTGTCAGTTAAACGCGTTATTAACGGCGTTAACGCAAACCCATTTTAACGGCGTTAATTTTTTTATCGCGCGATTAACGGTCTTTTTGGCCTAGCAAACTTTGTCGTTTCTTTCACATGCTTTTGCAACAGGACGCGGCGCTACGCTATGATGAGACCCATTCATTTCAATGGCTTGCGCCGCGCGAGGACGTTTTGTTGCTTCGTCGACCAAAGCGCAAGCGGATCTAGCTAGACCGGAAACAAAACAACAGGCACGCCGCACACACTCGTTTGGGCAAATAGTAGGTTAACGTTACATTTTGAGTGGATGACGAGCGCGAGACGCCGAAATGGATGCCAATAAGATTCTGAATGGAAAGTTTACTTTTAAAAAGTTGCCAAATGTTTCCATTGACGAGACCAAAGTGATCTGTGTGTTTTGTCGTTGTGAACTGAGCTATCATCATCGCAGCACGTCCAGTCTGAAACACCACTTGATGATGGCCAAGCACGCACACACACACACACACACACACACACACACACACACACACACACACACACACACACACAGCTGATGCGAATTCTCCGCCCCCTCGTCAATATCAGGACCTCGTCAGTATTTCTTTCACCCTTTTATTGATGGACAGTGTTACATTGTGTGAGAGATTATTTGCTCCAAGTGAGAATGTTAGTGTGAAATTGAACACAGTATATGCCAATGTTGTTCTCAATAAAAAACATTTGCACAAAGCAAGCTGATCCACTTTTCCATGTTGATAAGAGCATTAAAATGAGAAAAAATAATGGGACAAAAAGAAATCAAGAGACATTTAGAATAGATAACAATGTGCGATTAATCACGAGTTAACTATGACATTAATGCGATTAATCGCGATTAAATATTTTAATCGTTTGACAGCACTAATAAAAATAATTCAGATCCAGCTGTAAAGCAGCTCTAATAGAGTAATTATTCAGATCAATTCAGCTCGAGATCTGTTCTCATCCGATAATGTCAGTGCAGTATGATTATTTTCATATTTTATCGAACCTTAAATTTGTTACTGGTTTTCTCTGCAAAAACAATGGGGAGTGTCAGAAAATAAGGAGGATGCAAAAAATGCAAGACAATATGGAGAATTTAATAATTGCAAGAAAATGTGGGGATGCAATAAATGCATACTCGTGTTCTCACGCATTTTGGACCCCATTTTGGAAAAATTGCATGCATTTATTATTTTTATAATTACCTGACTTTTGCATACTGTTGCATTTAATGAATGTTTTTGGTTGTTTTGGTCCATATAGCGGAGTCAGATGAAGCTCGTCCCTTCCCTCTCATACGGTACACTTTGGTTAAAACTTCAGATGCACAGAAAACTCTCGTTTTTAATCTGCAAATTATATGTAATGACTTTTGAAGTACTTTCATATCAGTTTCAAACCTTACATGAACTGTCCGAGTAAACTGTAGTGGGAAAGATGTCCAGACACACATCCTAGCGTTTATTCAAGTCGCCCTTCTTTCATGTCATTTATCAGTTTCAAACCCTCTTCAGTTTATATTAATAAGTTCGAACTCTACTAAATGGCAAGAGTTTAGGGATCATGCCGTGAGGCGTCTCACTTGATTATGAAAGCGTTCTGATGATTTAACCGTCTATAAGAAAGAGTAGAAAACACCAAACGCTGAAGGTCTTCTTAAAATATCACATCAAACAGGACTCAAGTTCTCAACTCTTCAAAAAACCTCTCAAGTTTTCCTCCTCAGATTTAAAATAGAACATGGTCAGACTAGTGACTTTCACTCCACTGTATTTTTAGTCTCTGACAAGGCCTTCTTTTGTACTTCTGTACAATATGCAAATAATTGTGTAAAACTATTTTTCTTTGCTTAAAATGAATTCAAAGAAATGGTAAAAACGTGTAATCGGTAACACTTTATATATAATGCATTATGAAGGTATTTGTATGCATTAATTATGCCTCCTTATGGATAACTTCAACCACAGTTATAATATCATTAGAAATTATAATGCATTAAAACACACGATAAACAGCAGAACAAGAAATCTGTGAATATTATAATGCATGTTAACTTTGGTTTATTTATGAAAAGATAGAATGCATTTTAATGTACATTATGAATACCTTTATAATTCATTATACATAAAGACTTGAAATGAAGTGTTACCAAGATTTTTAATTAAGAAAAAAATTGTTCTTTTGAACTTTCTATTCATCAAAGACTCTTTGAAGCATGTCAATCTATAAAGTTCATATTTGCATTTATTTTTCTCATTGACAATCATGTCCAATTATGGGAGTAAAATGTTTTCATGTCGACTTTAATGAGTAAAAGGAGGAAAATAACCAACACTTCAATTAAGGTTTTATTTGGTTCAAAATGCATCCTGTTGGAGATCAGTTAGGTGTCAAACTGAGGGATAATTTCTCCTCTGAAAGGAACCGTCTAAAGTATATTTATCATTTAAGCTCGTCAATTATACAGGACCTTTTGAACGGAATAATAAGGGAGTTCTCCGTTTCTTTGGCCAGCTTTTAATGTTTAATTATTCTGTCACAAATAATAAATCCGGAAATTTTTTAAACAGCATCTGTCTTTTGAAAGGAAAGCTGAATTATTCACAGCTGCCAAACGAGCGCCTTAGGCATGAGTCGTCCGTATTAGACTCCCGCGCGCGTGTTTATAGAAAGTTGTCGCCCAACCGTACACTGTGCATCTGAGCAGCGCGGAAGAAAATCTGTTCCCGTTGTTCCCGGGTCCCTCAGTGTTTCAGCGTATGAGGGATCCTGGCAGCGTCGCGAGCGCTACTGCGTTAGAGACTCGGTTAGATTTATGTAAACCGCAGCAGACAGCTTCGTGTTTTATGCAGGGCTCGGGTCTTTTTATGCCAATCACAATGTCTTGGATGTATAGTTGCATTGCTCACGCTAATCCCAACCTGCTCCCTGTCAACAGTGCACATTCACACCCCCTTAAACTGGTGGCAGATGTTCCAGAGAGCATGAGCGCGGGAGTCTGGGCCCGAGGACACGTGGCTCTTCGGCACGGGGGTGTGTGTGTGTGTGTGAGTGTGAGGACGTGCCCGCGGGCCAGTCTCGCATCAAACACACCGAATGACTGCAGACACCCACGTGTGTAGCTGTGGATTCAACAAAGCCGTCGCAAACACACACACACACACACACGATCACCCGTTTCCATCTCTGAGCGTCGGCTGTGTATGCTTGTTCCACCTTGGCAATCTCCAAACAGAAAACAAACGGCAGGCTAATGCAATTAACATGAAAGCCAGTGTTGGAGACGCGAGCTCTCAACGCATTATCAAAGCGTTTCTATTATGTGTTTCTTCTAAATTTACCTTTTCTTTAGTGTGAAATATAGTCTCAAAGCAAAACTGGTGCGTTCAAGTGTTGTCAGAAAGATGGTATTGTACAAATGTGAATGACAACGCCATGTCTTTATTACGAGTGGGGAAACTGTGGACTTTCTTTAAGACCCAAGTTAAAGAGTTGAGGGAGTATCAGAAAATATGGAGATGCAATAAATGCAAGACAATATTAGCAATGCAATAAATTCAAGATAATATGTAATAAACACAGGAGCATATTGGGATGCAGAAAATATGGGGATTCAATAAATGCAAGACAATATGGATCATTTAATAAATGCAAGAACTTATGGGGATGCAGAAAATATGAATTATGTAATAAATGCAAGAAAATATGAATTATGGGTAACACTTTATAATAACTGCATGCTATTAATCATTTGTTAAGCATGAGTAAACAGTTAATTCATCATTTATAAAGCATTAATAGACATTAATAAGCAGTTTATAAATACAGCTATAAACACTTTTTTCTTGATTTATAAGCATATCTATAATGCGTTTAATAATTGTATTTTCATACTTTGTTAATGATCAATTAATCATTTCTAAATGAAGTATAGCATTATTTATAAACCAGTTATTTAAGAGTTGTCAGTTATTCATAAGATAACTTAGAAAGTGTAAGTAAATGTAGTAAATACAGGTAGTTATAAAGCATTTAGTAGTGGTCAGTTAACTATTTTGTGAGCTAATCTAAAGTGAGGACTATTCATGCCTTGTAAAGCATTTATAAAGGAGATTTAAAGGCTCATCTTCTAAACAGTAAAATGTAACAAACACAACACTATGATACAGAACATAGAAATATTTAACAGCCTTTAAATCTCCTTTATAAATGCTTTACAAGGCATGAATAGTCCTCACTTTAGATGAGCTCACAAACATAGTTAACTGACCACTACTAAATGCTTTATAACTACCCGAATTAATCCTAAATTACAGCTTAAATACATGTTAATAAAGCATGTATTAACACACTAAGTAACCATCACTATATGTCTGAATAATAAGATGTATGAATGTACATTTAAATAGTTTATTAATCATTTACTTACACGTTCTAAGTAATCGTGTGAACCACTGAAAACTCTTAAATAACTGGTTTATAAAAAATGCAATTAATCATTTAGAAATAATAAATTGATCATTAATAAAGGATGAAAATACAATTATTAAATAAATTATAGATATGCTTGTAAATCAAGAAGAAAGCATTTATAGCTGTATTTATAAACTGATTATTAATGTCTATTAATGCTTTATGAATGATGAATTAACTATTTACTCATGCTTAACTAATGATTATTAGCGTGTAGTTATTATAAAGTGTTACCGAATTGGGTAATAAATGCAAGAAAATATGGGGAGTGTAAAAAACAATTAGGGATGCAAGAAAATATTGAAGATGCAGAAAATACGGGGATGCAATAAATGAAAGGCAATATGGAGAATTTAATAAATGCAAAAAAAAATTTTTATTTATAATGTACTGGTTGACCAATCAGAGCAGACTGGGCTTTTTTGGAAAGCCGGGCTTTAAAGAGACAGGAGCCCAATTAGAGTTGTACTACAGTATGAGAAAAACGTTTAGATCATGTAAATGTATTGTAGCAAACACCAGAATAAAATGAGCATAAAGGCCGAGTCCTTTCTTCCCATCGTTCTGTCGGCATTAAGGTCTCGTTAGTCTCTGATGTTGAAGGAGCAGACGCCGTGTGGACCGGATTTCTGACAGGAAACAGGAGAATGTGATGAGCGGACACCTTTATCATAAGAGTGTCGGAAAATATGAGGGATGCAATAAATGCAAGACAATATGGAGAAATTAATAAATGCTAGAAAATTTGGGGATGCAGAAGAAAGTATGGGAGATGCTGAAAATTTGAGCTTTCCTGTAGCTCAAACGATGGCGCTTGCAACGCCAAGGTCATGGGTTCGATTCCCAGGGAAAGCAAGAACTGATAAGAATGTAAATGTGTAGCTTGAAATGCAATGTGAGTCGCTTTGGATAAAAGCGTCTGCCAAATGCATAAATGTAAAATATGGGGATGCAATAAAGGCAAGATAATTCTTAATAATACATGCAAGAAAATATAGGATATGCAGAACATATGGGGAATGCAAAAATGCAATAAAATATGAATGATAAAATAAATGCAAGAAAATATAGGGAGTGTCAGAAAAAAATGAGGGATGCAATAAATGCAAGACAACATGGAGAATTTAATAAATGCAAGAAAATATGGGGATGCAGAAAATATGGGGATGCAATAAAGGCAAGATAATATGGAGAATTTGATAAATGCAAGAACATATAGGATATGCAGAACATATGGGGATGCAATAAATGCAATAAAATATGGGGAGTGACAGAAAAAATGAGGGATGCAATAAATGCAAGACAATATGGAGAATTTAATAAATGCAGAAAATATGGGAGAAATATGGGGATGCAGAAAATATAGGAGATGCAGAACATATGGGGATGCAATAAAGGCAAGATAATATGGAAAATTTAATAAATGCAAGAAAATATAGGAGATGCAGAACATATGGGGATGCAATAAAGGCAAGATAATATCGGGAGTGACAGAAAAAATGAGGGATGCAATAAATGCAAGACAATATGGAGAATTTAATAAATGCAAGAAAATATGGGAATGCGGAAAATATGGGAGATGCAGAACATATGGGGATGCAATAAAGGCAAGATAATATGGATAATTTAATAAATGCAAGAAAATATAGGTTATGCAGAACATATGGGGATGCAATAAAATGCAAGATAATATCGGGAGTGACAGAAAAAATGAGGGATGCAATAAATGCAAGACAACATGGAGAATTTAATAAATGCATGAAAATATGTGGCTATCAGATTCATCTCAAAGATGTTTGGCTCGTTTTCAGAATGTGTAAAACATGGAGAAATGTGAAATGAAAACCCCTCCTGAAGCCAGCGACAGAAGAAGCTGTGTTTGCCGGTCCGTCTTCTTAGACAGCAGGTTTCGTCTGAGAAGAAACAATGGCTGATTTATTTGTTCACTGGTAAAAGCCTGAAGGCGCCGTTAGATGGCGAGGACATGAACAGACGTTCACCATTACCCTTCTACATCACAATCCTGACCTCCGCTGGAAGGATGTCTACTGGATTAGCTTTCCTTGTTGAGATGGGAAGTGGTTGCCTTGCCAACAGCAGTGCCGTTTCCTCGACTTAATAAACCATTACCAGTTGAAAAGGCTGAGCTTTCTATTCTGCGCATGAGTTCGGATCATCCTGATTGTTCCTGCGACTCTTGTTTAATTTATCCGTCCTCGGGGGGGAATCGTGTGTGTGACCTGTGCGTGTGGAGAACTGGTGCTTATCTGACATTGTGTGAAGATCAAACACCACACGCTTCTTGTGTAAAAACAACAGAAGACCCAATTACCCAGCGTCCTTTGTGTCTGTCAGGATTAATCGTGCAATGGATGCATGATATCGATTTGCTGACTAATATCCTGTACCTGTATTATAATAAGATTGGCTAAGCTTGCCAAACCACATACCCGAGAGGGCTTTGGCATCTCATTCTCTGAAATATTAATTCCAGGAGGTTTTCATTATTGACTGCTGATAATAAGATTTAAGTTTAGCGAAAACACTGTTTGTTTAGTCAATGCCAGTGAGTGAAAATAATTCATGTTTAACAGTCAGTTATGAAAAGGTGGATTTTGAACCAATGATATGCTGTAAAAATGTTGATTAGTTGTATAAGTGCAGATATTTCTGATCTTTATGTTAATACTTATTGGAGATGTGTTGAAATATTTATAAAAACAAGGGAAAAGGTTGAGTAGAAATATTTCACATGCGGGAATGTGAGCTATAGCTAAGACTTGTCTCATGAATATTAATTAGTTCCTGGGCACTCCACGAAGTTCAGTGTGGAGGATCACCAAATTAATATTCATGAGACAAACCATCACCATGTGAATGTGTCACAGCCGTCTAAGCGAACGTGTGGCGGAGAGATCTGTCACTATGACCACAAAATTAAGATTAATTAATGAATAAAATTAAGATGAATTATAATAACAATTATAATTATAATTTATTACATCATCTATATTTTATAGCATTTATTGCATCCCCCATATTTTCTTGCATTTATTAAATTCTCCATATTGGCTTGCATTTATTGCATTCTCCATTTTTTCTGACATTTATTGCATCCCCATATTTTCTGCATCCCAATATTTCCTGCATTTATTACACCCTCCATGTTTTCTTGCATTTATTGCATCCCCATATTTTCTACATCCCAATATTTCCTGCATTTATTACACCCTCCATGTTTTCTTGCATTTATTGCATCCCCATATTTTCTGCATCTCCCATTTGTTCTTGCATTTAATAAATATTGCCTTACATTTATTGCGTCCCTAATTTTTTTCCGACACTCCGCATATTGTCTTGCATTTATTACACCCTCCCTATTTTCTTGAATGTATTGCATTCCCCATATTTTCCGACACTCCCTCATATTTTCATACTGTTCATAATTTTTGGCACAAAATTTCATTGCATTATTATCGCAAATAAAACAATCAACTGCAAGCACAACTACACAATAGGCTTACAAAAACTTTCACAAAAACACTTTTGGTCACTACTGTACATGTATGTAATTTCTAGCTATTTTAACAGGAAAACAAGACAAAAACACTGATTTATGAAAATGATGTTTAGTAATGATCCTTCAGTATAAGATTTCGGAAAGTCCCAGTGTTGTGTGGCTGTATTATTGCGTTATCTTTGCTTCACCTCCTCAGGTGAACTTCATATGTTGCTGAAATTGTGTTCTGCGGCTTTCAAACGAAACAAATGTGCAACTACCGTACCTCATCCAATTACAGGAAATACATTTCCTTCAAATGCCTGAAAGTAGAAAGAAAGAGCAAGAGTGATTGTGAATTATTCATAAGAAATGACAAACATATGGCTGTGTTTTTCTCACCTTTTCTCACTGGTGTTTTATCATCTGTCTAATGTACGCCGATGGCCTGAAGGCAGACTGTGTTCTGAGGCCTTCGGGCGAAACACATTCACTTACTCTCTTTACCGTTCCTGTATCGACTCCTCCACTGGTTTATAGCTTTATTTGGAGTTGCGATATTAATTTATGGCATTTCCCTGCAGAAGTTTGAATCTCTTGTTAGGGCTTTTGTGCTGTGACTTTAGTAGGGCTGGTTTTTACTGAATTCAATAAGTGATGATTGTGTTGGGAACACTGCTATAAGGGGGGACAGAAATATGAGCTATAATGTTGAAGATGTCATATACTCTACGTTTTATTAGCTCTAGGACTGCTTTAGGACTGCTTGTTTCACACGAGGTCCCTTTGAAAGCCACTAAGGGAGAACGCCGATTCTGTTTGGGGTTCAACCAGAGGAACGACACTTCATAAAGGAGATGTTTGGGAAGTGTTTGGAATATATCAATTGTGGATGGATGGATGGATGGATGGATAGATAGATAGATAGATAGGTATCTTCTCTATCTCTCAATACAGTCTCTCCTCTCTCTCTCACTACAGTCTCTTCTCTCTCTCTCACTACAGTTCTCTTCGGCCAGTTTCTGTTCTTCCAGACGAGCTCTAATGATGTGGTTGAGATCTTCGACGGGCCCTCGACCGAGTCTGCGCTCCTCAGCTCCAGCTACGGCTCTCACTCAGGTAAAGGCTTTGTTTACCGCGGTACACCAACTAAAGGCTCGTCTGCCGAGACACGATGACATTACACTACACGCAGTCAGACCTCGTTCCTGCTGTGTGTCGATGTTAATGTGCTTCTGACACGCAGTCGGGCTGCAGAGTGTTTAGGGTTATTATCATTAGCTAAAACTACAACTTATAAAAGCATTTCAGTTAATTGAAATAAAGCTGAAACAAAATAAAATATTAGTGGACTTAAAAAAACGTCTAAGGTTACGACTGTAGTTTTGGGAACGCCTCTGCATGATTGTGTCTGATTGTGATAGTCCAATGGCGAGAGTGAACGTCACGACCAGGAAAGGATAAAAGCACATCCGGTCTGACCGGCGATAGCTTCAATTTAGCCGAAGCAAGACGATCACAGGGATGTAGGACATATGGCAAAGTGACGCAGCGTCTCGTTCCCTTCTCAGGGTCAATGACGCTTTGGGAACGAGAATGCCCGAACGCCATACGGCCGAGAACCTGTCTTGTTCATGCTGTGGTTACGACCTGAGAACTCAGGACCCAGGGACATCCATGGCCAAGTCATAAAACCCGACAAAATTTGCACATAAAATAAAACGTCGCAAACTTTTTGAAGCGATACCCCTGACATTATGGCCTTGGAGACCGCCATTGTCCTAATAGAATGGGCTCTAATGGCCAAAGGTGAAGTCTGGCCCGAAACCTCATAAGCAAGAGAGATAGCCTCAACTATCCACTTGCTAACAGTCTGCTTGGATGCAGGAAGGCCTTTCTTAGGTGACCCAAAGCTTTGTTTAGTGAACAGCTCAGGGAAAGGGGGTTTCATAGATCTGTGGAATTTTCCGGCACGTTAATTCTATGAGTGATGTGGATGTTGTCACGTGACTGCATCTTGGTTAGTTTCATCAACTGATTCGGACCAGAGCAATCAGTGTGGTGTGAAAAGGAACCAAAACGCCTGAAATGCTACAAAGTATAATGTTTCGCCCTTGGTCCGGACAAAATCAACCGAACCACAGGTGTGAAAGCACCCTATGAGTCGGGCCCCCTCAGAGGCCAGACCCACAGGTTGAATGTTTCTAGACGGTGATGGAGGATTACTCCCTTAAAATACTGTTTTACATATTATTTGTGTGAATTTGAATGCTCAGATTATTAGTGAATTATTAGATAATCTCATTATTTTCCTTGCAACATGTTAGTGCAATGCTATTAAATTTATGGAAGTTAAACTTCTCGCTCAAATTTCTATGCTGACACTGTATATAATATAATTTGTAACATTGCATGTTGTATTAAAATAGAAAAGGATGCAACACACACATTTTCACTCAACTCAGTCTCAACCTGTGGGCGGCTCTTGTTGGTGATCTGAAGACACATGTTGATGTGGCACACATACTGATGATCTCGTTTAAGCTGTTTTTCTTTCCCTCACCTCCTCAAATTTCTCATTTCATAGGAGAGCCGTTGCCGCTGAGCTCTGCCAATGAAATCACCATCAGGTTCAAAACGGAGGGACCCAATACAGCTAAAGGTTTTCATTTCGTGTATCAAGGTGTGTATTTCTCAACTGCTCTGTACTGAACTTACATTAAGGCTGTTGGAAAATAATACTTACATTCTACTCATGCTATTTTCCAGTATATACACTGATGTAAAATGTATTGACTCTAAACTTTTGAACTGTATAGTGTATATTTGTTATGCAGATTTATAAAAATCAAATGTTTTTCCTCCTGCATTTCCGTAGCTGTTCCACGGACCAGTGCTTCCCAGTGCAGCTCCATGCCCGAGCCCCGCTATGGGAAGCGCATTGGGAATGACTTTGGATTGGGCACGTTTGTGCTGTTTGAGTGTAACCCAGGATACTCTCTCCATGGTGCCAGTGCCATCAGGTGTGAGGCCGTGCCCAACTCTCTGGCCCAGTGGAACGGCACTGTGCCAACATGTGTGGGTATGTACATACACCCCCACACGTCTGTGTGCTCAATATTGCCCAACACTGCTCAACACTCCCCAATACTGCCCAACACTGCTCAATTCTGCTCAATACTGCCCAACACTGCTCAACACTCCCCAACACTCCCCAATACTGCTCAATACTGCTCAATACTGCCCAATACTGCCCAATACTGCCCAACACTGCCCAACACTCCCCAACACTGCCCAACACTCCCCAATACTGCTCAACACTCCCCAATACTGCTCAACGCTGCCCAACACTGCCCAATACTGCTCAACACTCCCCAATACTGCTCAACGCTGCCCAACACTCCCCAATACTGCTCAACACTCCCCAATACTGCCCAACACTCCCCAATACTGCTCAATACTGCTCAATACTGCCCAATACTGCCCAACACTGCCCAACACTCGCCAATACTGCTCAACACTCCCCAATACTGCTCAACGCTGCCCAATACTGCTCAACACTCCCCAATACTGCTCAACACTGCCCAATACTGCTCAACACTGCCCAATACTGCTCAACGATGCCCAACACTGCCCAACACTCCCCAATACTGCTCAACACTGCCCAACACTCCCCAATACTGCTCAACACTGCCCAACACTCCCCAATACTGCTCAACATTCCCCAATACTGCTCAACGCTGCCCAATACTGCTCAACACTCCCCAATACTGCTCAACACTGCCCAATACTGCTCAACACTGCCCAATACTGCTCAACACTGCCCAATACTGCTCAACACTGCCCAACACTGCCCAACACTCCCCAATACTGCTCAACACTGCCCAACACTCCCCAATACTGCTCAACACTGCCCAACACTCCCCAATACTGCTCAACATTCCCCAATACTGCTCAACGCTGCCCAATACTGCTCAACACTCCCCAATACTGCTCAACACTCCCCAATACTGCTCAACACTGCCCAATACTGCTCAACACTGCCCAATACTGCTCAACGATGCCCAACACTGCCCAACACTCCCCAATACTGCCCAACACTGCCCAACACTCCCCAATACTGCTCAACGCTGCCCAACACTCCCAATACTGCTCAATACTGCCCAACACTGCCCAACACTCCCCAATACTGCTCAACACTCCCCAATACTGCTCAACGCTGCCCAATACTGCTCAACACTGCCCAATACTGCTCAACGATGCCCAACACTCCCAATACTGCTCAATACTGTCCAACACTGCCCAACACTGCCCAACACTGCCCAATACTGCTCAACACTCCCCAATACTGCCCAACACTCCCCAATACTGCCCAACACTCCCCAATACTGCCCAACACTGCCCAACACTCCCAATACTGCTCAATACTGCCCAATACTGCTCAACACTGCCCAATACTGCTCAACACTGCCCAATACTGCTCAACGATGCCCAACACTGCCCAACACTCCCCAATACTGCCCAACACTGCCCAACACTCCCCAATACTGCTCAACGCTGCCCAACACTCCCAATACTGCTCAATACTGCCCAACACTGCCCAACACTCCCCAATACTGCTCAACACTCCCCAATACTGCTCAACGCTGCCCAATACTGCTCAACACTGCCCAATACTGCTCAACGATGCCCAACACTCCCAATACTGCTCAATACTGTCCAACACTGCCCAACACTGCCCAACACTCCCCAATACTGCTCAACACTGCCCAACACTCCCCAATACTGCCCAACACTCCCCAATACTGCCCAACACTCCCAATACTGCTCAATACTGCCCAATACTGCTCAACACTCCCCAATACTGCTCAACACTGCCCAACACTCCCCAATACTGCCCAACACTCCCCAATACTGCCCAACACTGCCCAACACTCCCCAATACTGCTCAACGCTGCCCAACACTCCCAATACTGCTCAATACTGCCCAACACTGCCCAACACTCCCCAATACTGCTCAACACTCCCCAATACTGCTCAACGCTGCCCAATACTGCTCAACACTGCCCAATACTGCTCAACACTGCCCAATACTGCTCAACGATGCCCAACACTGCCCAACACTCCCCAATACTGCCCAACACTGCCCAACACTCCCCAATACTGCTCAACGCTGCCCAACACTCCCAATACTGCTCAATACTGCCCAACACTGCCCAACACTCCCCAATACTGCTCAACACTCCCCAATACTGCTCAACGCTGCCCAATACTGCTCAACACTGCCCAATACTGCTCAACGATGCCCAACACTCCCAATACTGCTCAATACTGTCCAACACTGCCCAACACTGCCCAACACTGCCCAATACTGCTCAACACTCCCCAATACTGCCCAACACTCCCCAATACTGCCCAACACTCCCCAATACTGCCCAACACTGCCCAACACTCCCAATACTGCTCAATACTGCCCAATACTGCTCAACACTGCCCAATACTGCTCAACACTGCCCAATACTGCTCAACGATGCCCAACACTGCCCAACACTCCCCAATACTGCCCAACACTGCCCAACACTCCCCAATACTGCTCAACGCTGCCCAACACTCCCAATACTGCTCAATACTGCCCAACACTGCCCAACACTCCCCAATACTGCTCAACACTCCCCAATACTGCTCAACGCTGCCCAATACTGCTCAACACTGCCCAATACTGCTCAACGATGCCCAACACTCCCAATACTGCTCAATACTGTCCAACACTGCCCAACACTGCCCAACACTCCCCAATACTGCTCAACACTGCCCAACACTCCCCAATACTGCCCAACACTCCCCAATACTGCCCAACACTCCCAATACTGCTCAATACTGCCCAATACTGCTCAACACTCCCCAATACTGCTCAACACTGCCCAACACTCCCCAATACTGCTCAACACTCCCCAATACTGCCCAACACTGCCCAACACTCCCCAATACTGCTCAACACTGCTCAACGATGCCCAACACTCCCAATACTGCTCAATACTGCTCAATACTGCCCAACACTGCCCAACACTGCCCAATACTGCCCAACACTGCTCAATACTGCTCAATACTGCCCAACACTGCCCAACACTGCCCAATACTGCTCAATACTGCTCAATACTGCCCAACACTGCCCAACACTGCCCAATACTGCTCAATACTGCCCAACACTGCCCAACACTCCCCAATACTGCCCAATACTGCTCAATACTGCTCAACACTGCTCAACGCTGCCCAACACTCCCAATACTGCTCAATACTGCCCAATACTGCTCAATACTGCTCAATACTGCTCAACACTGCTCAACGCTGTCCAACTGAGCTGCCTTTGTTAGGCAGTATTTTTATCAAGCACATTGATAATTGTTCTTAATGATATTATATATCTTTTTATTTTTATGCACTTTTTATTTTTATTATTACTTCCGTTCTCTCTCTTGAAACAAACACTGAAGTGACTTAAACTGCAATTCATCGACTGGCCACTAGAGGCCGCCTGCAGAAGAGAGTCAATCCCAATAGACCCGCATGTTAAAATACCCAACTTTACAGAAGAAAAACATGTTTACAGCCTGGTGCAAAAAGTGGTTTTGGTCTAAATAGCTAATTGTGCCCTTCATGACGACTGTGAGTTTTTTTTTTTTTTTACTCATACGTTTAAATTATATTAAGGCTTAAAGGTCTGCATAATTAAGGGCGTGGCCACTTGAGTGACAGGTGGATTGCCGCTGATATCACTACTAGCCGTTTGTCTGCTGTGTGTTAGCATCACGTCACCTCAGCTAATCCGCCTCGCTGCACATTTACGTTTATCCAGGAGTGATGCGCTCTATTTAAAAAATGTTATTTATTCTTGTGATGGCAAATGGCAGAGAAGAAGACAGGAGGAGACTGGACAGAAGTAGGGCAATCAAAAGGTAGTGAGAGCATGACAATAATAGATACTATTTTGTAAATATGTTTTCTGTCATGGGTGTGGATATGGCAATTAAAATTCAAGCATATTGTTTGCAAAATGCAATTGATTAATTAATTAAAAACAAGTAGTTGATATGCTGTGTTGTTTTTGTTGTTAAGTAGCAGTAATATGAAGTTATAAGCTGTGTCCACTGTATTTTTTGTTGGTTTTCATGAGACCCCCCTTGAAACAACCAGGACCCCCCATTGCCCCCCCAATCAAAATTGTCTGGAGCCGCCACTGTATATATATATCATCAACTTTCAGCTTATAAAGTTTATCAAAAATTCACAGCACACATACAAATATATATATATGTATGTCGCTTTACGTTGTATGTCCAAAAACGCAACTTTTCAGGAGTTGGAAAAAAACATTCCATATATACTGTATATACACTCACCTAAAGGATTATTAGGAACTCCTGTTCAATTTCTCATTAATGTAATTATCTAATCAACCAATCACAATGCAGTTGCTTCAATGCATTTAGGGGTGTGGTCCTGGTCAAGACAATCTCCTGAACTCCAAACTGAATGTCAGAATGGGAAAGAAAGGTGATTTAAGCAATTTTGAGCGTGGCATGGTTGTTGGTGCCAGACGGGCCGGTCTGAGTATTTCACAATCTGCTCAGTTACTGGGCTTTTCACGCACAACCATTTCTAGGGTTTACAAAGAATGGTGTGAAAAGGGAAAAGCATCCAGTATGCGGCAGTCCTGTGGGCGAAAATGCCTTGTTGATGCTAGAGGTCCGAGGAGAATGGGCCGACTGATTCAAGCTGATAGAAGAGCAACTTTGACTGAAATAACCACTCGTTACAACCGAGGTATGCAGCAAAGCATTTGTGAAGCCACAACACGCACAACCTTGAGGCGGATGGGCTACAACAGCAGAAGACCCCACCGGGTACAACTCATCTCCACTACAAATAGGAAAAAGAGGCTACAATTTGCAAGAGCTCACCAAAATTGGACAGTTGAAGACTGGAAAAATGTTGCCTGGTCTGATGAGTCTCGATTTCTGTTGAGACATTCAGATGTTAGAGTCAGAATTTGGCGTAAACAGAACATGGATCCATCATGCCTTGTTACCACTGTGCAGGCTGGTGGTGGTGGTGTAATGGTGTGAGGGATGTTTTCTTGGCACACTTTAGGCCCCTTAGTGCCAATTGGGCATCGTTTAAATGCCACGGCCTACCTGAGCATTGTTTCTGACCATGTCCATCCCTTTATGGCCACCATGCACCCGTCCTCTGATGGCTACTTCCAGCAGGATAATGCACCATGTCACAAAGCTCGAATCATTTTAAATTGGTTTCTTGAACATGACAATGAGTTCACTGTACTAAAATGGCCCCACAGTCACCAGATCTCAACCCAATAGAGCATCTTTGGGATGTGGTGGAACGGGAGCTTCGTGCCCTGGATGTGCAACCCACAAATCTCCATTAACTGCAAGATGCTATCCTATCAATATGGGCCAACATTTCTAAAGAATGCTTTCAGCACCTTGTTGAATCAATGCCACGTAGAATTAAGGCAGTTCTAAAGGCGAAAGGGGGTCAAACACAGTATTAGTATGGTGTTCCTAATAATCCTTTAGGTGAGTGTAGATATATACAGTATATATGGAATGTTTTTTTCCAACTCCTGAAAAGTTGCGTTTTTGGACATACAACGAAACCCGACAGTGACAATATGATTAATTTTATTATATATATAGCATTTTATAATATAAATAATATATTATAATTTAATTGAATACACTATAATATAATATAATTTCAATGAAATGTATTTTATTTTAGATCTTACTAATTACTAAAGTTATACTTAAATGATTAATAAGTAGTATCATCATTTTAAAGATGAATATTTATACATATTTATACAATATTTAAAAATATATATATATTATATTACATTATATTAATATTTTTAGTAAATAGATTAAAATTAAATAAACAAGTTCACCCATTATTTGTATGTGTGCTGTGAATTTTTAATGCTTAAATTATGAATGAACTAGATTATCGTGTATTTTGCGTGTAGCAACATGCTAATGCCAAACTCTATTGAGATCAATAGTGAGTTGAGCTTGACATGATCAGCACTGTTCGTGTTACGAGTTTCTGTCTTCGTGAAGCGTTCCAGATCACTCGTCCTGAGGAGTCGTTGTGGAACAGAGCCGGGAGATTCGAGGGGGTTTTATTAAAAATAAATGTGCCGGGAGCTAATGGATACAGCAGCGTTCACACAGTGTGGAGGAAAGGCCCTATGAAACGCAATTTCAAGTAAATGCGAATCTCGGGTAAATCTCTTGATGCAAGTTGACAGAATACTTTCCTTCTCACTGTGTCCTCGTGCAATCTAATAGAAACACTCCTATGAGAGAATCAACAGGCGCTAGAAGCAAAGCTAACGCTCTCACCAGCCAAACCATGCGCCGTCACTTTCTGAGCTCGCGCTATAGAACAAGTAGATGTGATTTTGTATTACACATTATTTTTCCCCTGGTGTCTTTTCATCATCATTTTTCACCTTCGCTCTGATCCGTGGGAATAATTGGGTTGTTTTTTTCCATGCTGTACCTTCTCAGATTTCTGTGTAAAAGCTTCTTCACATGTTAAATTAGCATCAGGACTTTCGTTATCAGGGGGTTTTAGGTGTAGCTCACCTGTATCGCTCAGCTTCATATTAATAGCAATATTAATAAGCAATTTGATGTACATTTTCTGAAGAAAGTGTGATTGGTGCTTGCTGTGACAAAACTCGGCACCGGGGTCTGTTGCGTGATTTCTTGTCTTTTATTTATTTATAAAGCACCTTTAAGAACCAAAGCTAGTCAGTTTCCAATAAAATGTCATTTAACACTTTTGGAAGAGTGTGTTCAGTGCTGTGGTGAGACTTAAAACCCAATTGACATTTTTCAAAAATACTATTCACCTTCATGATTGTTACTAATAATAATTTGTTTTTACTCATCTAAAATAAAATAAATATTATTTTATTTTATTATATTATGTCATATTATTATAATTAATGCTAAATTTAAGCATTAATCTAAATTAGGGTGATAACAATAATTTGCACTTTTAATTTAGTTACTATTTACTCATCTAAAAAAAAAAAAAAAAAAAAAAAAAAAGTAATACATTTGATCAATATGTTATATTATCAATAGTACTGATTTATTCTGCAATTATACTACATTATTAATAATAACAATTAAGAATGCAATTAGAGCATTGTAATTTATTTAGTATGTACTCATCTAAAATAAAAAATATTATATTATATTATAATAAATGCTAATTAAGTCGGCAAATAAAGCATTCTTCTAAAATAGGGTGACAGCATTAATTTTCCATTTTAATTTCTTTCGTATTTTCTGTGATTTCTTGTCTTTAATTTATTTATAAAGCACCTTTACAATACAATGTAATTTAAGACATATAAAAGAGCGGGTTCAGTGCCTGTGGTGAGACTTAAAACCCGATTGAAATTTTTGGAAAGTACTATTCACCTTCGTGAGTGTTAGTAATAACAAGCACCGCTGATTAAAAGTGTCACGGTTTGCATTTGTACTCTCCTTGTGAAGGGAGCAGGTCTGGTTGTGCGCTGATGCTGTACGCTGTAAATCTAACGCTGCGCCTCTGACAGTAACAGCGGTTATCATCGATTACTTCTGCTAAAGGGAAGAGCCTCAATGAATCAGCAGGAGTTTTATATTCAGTGTTACAGTGTGTGTGTGTGTGTGTGTGTGTGTGTGTGTGTGTGTGTGTGTGTGTGGAAGAGCTCGTTTCTGCACAGGTGCAATCATTTGCCCTTTTAATTAGATAAAGACAATTAGATACAATTCATTACATTTAATTTTTTTTTTTTTTTTTTGATGAGTAAATAGTATCAATATATTATATTACCAATAATACTAATTAATTATGCAATTAGAGCATTAATTTAAATTATAGTGTCATTTTAATTTATTTAGTATTTACTCATCTAAAATATTATATTATATTATATTATATTATATTATAATATAAATGCTAATGAAGTCAGCAAATAAAGCATTCTTCTAAATTTGGGTGAAAAATGTGTGTTTTGTCTTGTTTTGCAAGAAACATACAATATTAAAGCATCAAGATATATTTATTTTAGAATAAATGTTGTCGCTTTAAGCATACATTTGACAACATATGCTTAAAATTATAGTAGTTATTAATATTATCTTATTATTAGATTATTTCTGCTAAAGGGAAAAGCCTCACTGGAGTCTTATATTCAGTGTGTGTGTGTGTGTGTGTGTGTGTGTGTGTGTGTGTGTGTGTGTGTGTGTGTGTGTGTGAAGATCTAGTTTCCTGCACAGGTGTTGCAGGATCATGTGTTTATTCACCTTTATCACTCTGTCTTATCTAAAATAATTCCTAAAATAGCGTGAATCCACATTGTGTCAGCAGCGGAAGTCGTGGCCGTGCGAGTTCAATTCCAGACATGTCGGATCCCAGTCCGCCTCCGTCCCGAGGGATTTCATGTCTCACCTCATGTTAGGGATAATAATGTGCAGATCTATTTTTACACACATCTGCTGACAGCTGTCAGTCAGACACACACACACACACACACACACACACACACACACACACACACACACACACACACACAAATAATTTGAGCTGATGTTCATGCCTAAAAGGGAAAGTATCATTATATAACAATCAGATGAATATTAATTATGTTATTAGAACATTGATCTAAATTTATTTTCCATTTTAATATAATATTTAATATTTACTCATCTAAAATAAAAAATAATGATTTGTAATCAAATATTATATATTACTAATATAAATTCTGCAATTAGAGCATTAATATAAATTAGGGTGTCAGCAATGATTTGCCATTCTTTATTTAATATTTTTAATTTACTCATCTAAAATAAATGATATGTTATTATAATTAATGCTAATTAAGTCTGAAAATGTAAGCATTAAACTAAATTAGAGTGACAGCAATAATACTTTTAATTTATTTAATATTTACTTATCTAAAATAAAAATAAATCTAAATTTAATACATTTTATTAATATATTATATTACCAATAATACAAATTAATTCTGCAATTAGAGCATTATTTTAAATTAGAGTCTAATTTGAATTTATTTAGTATTTACTCATCTAAAATGAAAAATATATATTATATTATATTATATTATATTATATCATATTATATTATATTATATTATATTATATTATATTATATTATATTATATTATATTATATTATAAATGCTAATTAAGTCTCCAAATAAAGCATTCTTCTAAATTAGGGTGACAGGATTAGTTTGCTATTTCAATTAATTTTTTGTATTTACTCATTTAAAATAAAAAATAAATGAAATGCAATCAATTGTATCAATATACTATATAACTCTGCAAATAGAGCAATACTGTAAATTAGTGTGACAGCATTACTTTTCTATTTTAATTTAATATGAACCTAATATTGCAGCTAGTAGTAGATAAACTGCATCAGTCCCAACGCCGGAACCACATGGACAAAACAGATCCAGTGAAACCCAGACACAGCGTAAACGTCCAGCCTCGTCGCTAATGAGGCGGATTAATAGCAAACCAAACCACACCACACTTATAATACCAGCCATGATCAAGTGTCACATTATCGCATGTGTGTTACTCTATGTACGGTAGCGACTCACGTTCCATTGATTCACATGAAATTGCTCTTCTTTGCCCCGAGCGACTCGCTCATCGTCTCTCGAGCGCCGGCCGCTAATGAAGACATTAGCGTTAGCTCTTGATTATAGCGGGGGCGAGAGAGCGCGCGGCTACAGTCACCTGTGGAATATAGATGATCCGAGTGGAAGTCAACTGAATAATTGCCTTGAATTAACATGTGAAATGTTCTTCCAGGCATCAGAAGCGAGAGTGAAGAACACTGAAAGAAAGAACTTGTAGGATTTACTTGATAAAAAAAAAATTAAAAAAAATGTTTTTAAGTAGCTTACTATAAAAAGCTGGGTTGTTTTAACCCAATTTTTGGTCAAATATGGACAAACCCAAACGTTGGGTTAAAAATTTAATTTAACCCAATGGCTGTGTATGTCCATATTTGACCAAAAATTGGGTTAAAACAACCCAGCATTTTTTAGTGTAAATTTTACTGCTCTGTACAACTCACCTGTTATTATCAAGTGAATCTACTTACTATTGAACTTAACATTCATTTGACATCTAATTGACACTTAACATTTAATTGAAGTAATTAAGTACATTTTACTTAATTATATTCAATTTGTTTAATTTTACATCTAGAATTAAGTAACATCTACTTAACTAAGTTAAGTAAATTTAACAAAATTAACTTTTTATTCAAACAATATAACATGGTACACAATATACAACGATGGTAACATTCGACAGATTGTTTTTGAGTATGAATGTGTCATTTTGAGTAGAAAATAAATCCAGATCCAGTCACAAAACGGCAAGTTACCAAACCTAAAAACAAAAGTAATGATAAAACGATGTAAATACAGCTGGAAAACAGTGAAAAACCTTATTAATTATTAATGCCCTAGTGTATGATGGGAACACCGGTATCAGAAAACTTGAGTCGATTTTACTTAATTTTAAATCATTGAGATTTACGCTTTAATTTCTACAAGCTTGAATTTAGTAATATAGGATTTAGAGGTGACACTTTACACTAAGGTTAATTAGTTAACATGAGTTAATGTATTAACTAACATGAACTAACGATGAGCAATAGAGTATTTATTAATCTTTGTTAATGTTCGTTAATAAAAATCCAGCTGTTCATTGTTTGTTCATCACAGTGCATTAACTAATGTTGACAAATACAACCTTTGATTTCAATAATGTATTAGTAAATGTTGAAATTAACTAAGATTAATTAATGCTGTAGAAGAATTGTTCATTCCTAGTTCATGTTAACTAATTAACCTTATTGTAAAGTGTTACCGATTTCGGCTACTTAGTTGTTATTTTCATGTAGAAATAACATTAGTGTTTTCCGATGTATTCTCTTCACCACAGACTCATTTCTGTCAGTGAAGGAGAAGCACTAGCAGACGAGTGGCGTTTCTCTTTTGCACCCGGTGATTGAAAACAAAGCGATTGACTCGGGTCTCTCGAGGTCCTCGTGTGTGTGACTGATAGCGTCAGAAACTGCCTGTGAAGACACAAACCCTTGCGCTAGTTAACATCCACAGAGGATTCGCGCTTATTGATAGCTACACAAAAGGTGCTGAGCACAATGTCCGGCGAAGCCTCAACTAGCAAATAGAAATTGCTCGACTGAGCTCTGCAAAGGTGAGCGAGCGTGTCAGAAGATTCACTCCTCTCCTTTCAATTTAATCCAGTTAGTGTGTGTTTTTCCCCTCGGCGTTTCTTCTTAGCTGACGCTTGTGTGCTTTGTATGTTTTGAAAAGCACTAATGAAAATGGAAAATTGAAGTAATTTAATATGACGTGTTTCTCGTCTATTAGAAAGCACAATACTGTAATTATGAATGCATTGATTTTGCATATGCGCTGCAAGTCTTTGGGATCTTCGTCACTGACGGAGGATGGAAAAGTTGGCTTTACAAACATATAAATGCATCTAGTGCAATAAATAATTTTCTTAATTAGTGTTTTGTTTTGCAGGAAACATACAGTATCAAAGCATCGAGATATAATAAATGTTGTCGCTTTAAGCATACATTTGACAAAATGTGACAAGATAAAACTATTTTCCAGTTAGGGTGAGAATAAGAAAACAGCTGTACGTCTCAATGAAGTTTATCTCATTTTTTAGCAATGTTTCTGAGGTGGAAAAAAAAGACTGTTTTTGTAACATATGAAATATGATTTTCAAAAGACAAGTTGCTGTCTACTTTAACTCCCAGGTCTTTAACTGTAGAGGATGAAGTTACAGTACATCCTTCTAAATACAAATTGTATTCTAATATACAGGTGAGACTCGAAAAATTAGAATATGGTGCAAAAGTTTTCAGTAATTCAACTTAAAAGGTGAAACTAATATATTATATAGACTCATTACATGCAAAGTGAGATATTTCAAAGCCTTTATTTGTTATAATTGTGATGATTATGTCTTACAGCTTATAAAAACCCCAAATTCAAAATCAGAATATTGTGAAAAGGTTTTCATAAGCTGTAATCCATAATCATCAAAATTATAACAAATAAAGGCTTTGAAATATCTCACTTTGCATGTAATGAGTCTATATAATATATTAGTTTCACCTTTTAAGTTGAATTAATGAAAACTTTTGCACCATATTCTAATTTTTCGGAATTTAATAGAAGAAAATTACTGGTCATTCAATATTTTATATATTTAACACACTCTGTCAACTTAGATAATTTACAGAATTCATCTAGTCGTGGTGAAATATATAACTGAGTATCATCGGCATAACAGTGGAAACTAATTCCATGTTTTCTTATAATATTACCAAGTGGCAGCATAAATATTGAGAACAGAAGAGGTCCTAACACAGAGCCTTGCTGCACCCCATCATTTACTGATGTTCTCTTAGACTTTTTTCCGTTTAAGCAGATAAAATGGTAACTATCTGATAGACACGATCTAAACCATCTTAAAGGGTTAGTTCACCCAAAAATGAAAATGATGTCATTAATAGGGATGCAGCGATTACCGGATTTCACAATTAACCGCGCTTTAAAACGTCACGGTTAATTAATCGTAAAGACTATGCTACACCGCGGACGGCACGGAACGGAACTTTTGCACCTAACACAAAACGAAAACAAAGTTACACCAGCGGTGCACCAGCTTAAAGTGTCGTGCTCGTCAACCACTGAGGGACTAAGCAGCGACGCTCTATTTCCACCGAAAAAACGCCTTAAGATTCACAGATCGCGTCTTTTGCGCGCTCAAGTTCATTTCAAGTGTAGGCGCACGCACGGTATCCGCGCTCATAATGGAAGCGACGCGCTCGTTTTTTCCAAGCGCGTCCGCGCTGCATCGAGATAAAAACATCTCAACTTTTCAGAATGCCGCAAGCGCACAGTAGGTCAAGTGACAAGAACCAACAGAGCAACGACAGACGCCTCCGGAGCGCAACCGCCCTAGCGCTTTGGAAAAAAGGAGAACGCGGCGTGCAACTTTCAGCTTCCAGTGCAACGTAAAACAAACAACAACAAAAAAAACAGCGGAATGTTTCGGTTATGCAAGTCTATGGAAAACAGAATGTGACGTTCTCTCAAGAGTTTCAGTCAGTGAACATTTAACTTAATATCCTATTGCTTTCTCCTGTCTGTGTTGAGTAAATGTTAGGCTTTGTAGTTTTAATATGCCCACACTAACATAAGATCAGGGCCGTGTAGACTTCTAGGACTACCAATTAACTGCATTTCAGTTATTAATAACACTGCATGAGAGATGTTCTCAGTTTCTTTCTATAATTTGTACTTAAACTTCAAACAAACAAACCAAAATAATGAGATTATAATAGATTTCCTAAAGGCACATGTAAA
>JARWKJ010000016.1:947629-1030129 GCA_029959095.1 Rhinichthys osculus | reverse complement strand
CACGTTTACTCAGTCTTCTGTTCCTGAATCCTGTCTTCCAGTGCCGTGTGGAGGAGTCCTGACCGCTCGCCGCGGGACCGTCCTGTCTCCCGCTTATCCCGATCCGTACGACAACCACCTCAACTGCGTCTGGAAGATCTTTGTGCCGGAGGGAACCGGGATCCAAGTGAGACAAAACCATCGTTTCTGAATAATCTTCAGAAAAACATGTCAAATTCTGATTAGTCGAAGTGTTTGATTACTCAACGCTTGCCTGTGGATGCAAATATTATCGAGGGAATCACGTTATTATTTGCTTTGCTTGATTATTGAATTCCATTTTTGCTGTTCTTTGTGACTTTTGAAGTTTAAGGAGGTGATACTTCATTCATAGTGATGCAAAAATATAATAATGCTCAACCAATATGTGTTTTAAAAGGCTGATTTCTTCCTACAGCAGCGGTTCTCTGTGTTTTACATGTGCTGAACAAACATTGTTTATCATTATTCTGCTTCGGCTGAACAATATGCAAAATGATTACCATAAACTAAAAAACTGTAAATAGAAAAACAACAAGAAATGTGATTCTCCAGCCGAACATGTCGCTTTAGCATTAGTCATATCAGCCAGCGACAGATTTGACCATTCAGCCTTTGAAGTCTACATCTCTCTTCCCTTTATTCTTGCATGAATATATGACTATTTGCATTTTGCGCTGTCTTGCATGGCCTTATCAGACCAGAACTGACTTAAATGTATACTAATATTTATGTAGTAAATGTGATGCACCAAAATTGTTGAAATTAAACATTGCATTGTAATTTATTGGTTGATTTTTGAAGTGATGTATGTTCTTCCTGCAGATTACAGTCGTGACGTTTTCCACCGAACACAACTGGGACTCGCTGGACTTTTACGACGGCGTCGACAGCAATGCTCCGAGACTCGGGAGTTATTCGGGTAAGAGTGAAACCAGATAACACAAGAGCGTCATGTTGACTTTAATATAGTCTGCAAATACAACTGTTGCGCAGTCGTCCTCCGTGTCTTTAACACTCTCTAGTGGGTCTGAAGAAACTCAAAGTCTCGCATCTGCCAAATAAGACTGTTTTTTGTAACCTCATGCCGCCTGGCTTTCATCTGGAGATTTGTTTTGTCATCCAACGCACATCAATATTTGAGCTGTCATGGGATATCATGGATCAACAGCTTTATAAGCAGCGGGAGTGAAGGTTTCCCTGGTGAGGCTCTTGGGAAAAGTAGAAGACAGATGATATCAGTGTAGCGCTAACTACTCGATGTCAGAGGACCTTTATTTTATTTTATTTAATTTTTTTATTATTCATTTATTTTATTTTATTAACATTTTATTTACCAACTTTTTCAAAAAAAAATTTTTTTTGTGCAATATTTGTTGATTTATATTATTTATTTGGCTCAGAAAAGGCTTGTTTACCTGGTTTTGTTTGCCGTGCCCTTTTTGCCATGTTTAGTCTGGCTTTATTTAATTTTTTTTTTTTTTTTTATGATTGGTAGTTTTGCAATCTGATTAATTAATGAATTATTTTATTATATATATATATATTTTTATTTTAACTTTTTCGTGATTGCATTTTTTGCAATCTGATTTATTTATTCTTTCATTTATTTGTTTGTGGGTTTTTTCCTCACATTTGTGGACTCAGAAAGGGCTTGTTTACTTGATTTTTGTTTGTTTCTGCCCTTTCTGCCATGTTTAGTCTAGCATTATTTTTAATTTATTTTATTTTTTAACTTTTTCATGATTTCTTGGTTTACAATCTGGTTTATTTATGAATTTATTTGTTTGTTTGTGTTTTTTTCCCCACATCTTTTGGCTCAGAAAGGGCTTGTTTACTTGATTTTGTTTGTTGTTGCCCTTTCTTTCTGCCTTGTTTAGTTTGGCATTATTTTTATTTTATTATTTTATTATCGTGATTACATGTTTTGCAATCTGATTTATTGATTCATTTATTAGTTTGTTTGTGGGGTTTTTTTTCACATCTTTTGGCTCAGAAAGCGCTTGCTTACTTGATTTAGTTTGGCTCTCTGCCATATTTAATCAGTCTTTTTTCCTTACGCTATAGACTTTTTATTGACTTCCCCGGCTCTTAGAAGACAGAATGATATCAGTGCAGCGCCGACGACTCGATCGGCAGAGCCCTCAGAAGTGAACGACTATATTCATTATTTTCCACCGTATCTCTGTATCAATGCATCAGCCGCACAAAGCAAAATAAATATGCGCTGACCTTAGCAGGGCGCCATCCCTCTCACACAAAACGTTAAGTATTGTTGACAGTTTGACGTTTAATCTGCTCGGAGGACAAATGAAAGATTAAAGGAAGTTTGGGATGGAGATGCCTCGTGCATAAAGAAGGTAAAATGGCGTAATAAGCGTTTAAATCTGTCTGAATTCCCCATGAGGTTAAGGCTGCAAGTGTAATGCCTGCATCTATTCGTCACAACCTCTTTAGCACCGAACGTCAGCGTTCACTCGACAAATATCCCATCATGGAGAGTCCAGATCGGCTCGAGAGCATCGCTCTGCCTGATGGAGGTCAGCGCCGGTTCACAGAACCGCTATAGGTCTGATCTGTCTTGTTGTGTGGCCAGATGTACTTTCAGGATTATTAGGTGGATGTGACCCAACTTTAAAGGTGACATTATGCCCCTTTTCACAAGATGTAATATAAATCTATGGCGTCCCCAGAATGTGTCTGTGAAATTTCAGCTCAGAATCCCCACAGATCATTGATTATAGCGTGTCAAATTTGCCTCTTTTTGGGTGTGAGCAAAAACACGCCGTTTTTGTGTGTGTCCCTTTAAATACAAATGAGCTTTAGCTCCGCCTCCGTGCAGATTAAGGGCCGGGAATATTATAATAACATCCTCTCCATACGGCAGAATCTGATCGGCTTATTTTATAACATGCTTGCAGAGAAAGACTCAAAACAAAGTTACTGGGTTTCACTTTTCACTGTGTCTGTGTTGCTCGATGCACCCGATTATAGCACTTACACACAGCAAAAGTCAGATTTTCATGATATGTCCCGTTTACAGCGACAGCACTTCATCAGCAGATCTAGCGACTCCATAAACCTGCTGACATGCTTGAATGACATCCGTAGAAACCTGGTGAAGGAATGTCACAATCCCACCGGGAGCTCTAGGGAATAATGTGCTGTTATGTCTGTCATGCAAACCACATTTTTTCTAATGCAAATCCCTTCAGGGACGACGATCCCTCCCCTGCTGAACACCACGTCCAACAACCTGTACCTCACCTTCCAGACCGACATGAGCGTTTCCGGAGCCGGCTTCCACCTGGAGTACACAGGTATGATGTTCACCTCCAGGGACCCTGAGCTCACGGAAGCTTATTATCACAGCTGGACAACGATTAATCACATCCAAAATAGATTGTTTACATAATATATGTGTGTGTACTGTGTATAATTATTTTATATATATAAACACACACAATATGCATGTATTTTATTTATATATAAAATATATATTTTTATATATAATATAAATTATGTACAATATATACATGCAAATATTTCTTAAATATATACATGCATATGTGTGTGTATTTAATTATACACAGTACACACACATACAGTATTATGTAAACAAACTTTTATTTTGGATGCTTAAATAGTTATCGTTACAGCTATATTTATATATTATCGTTATCTTTATAATCTTGTTATACTTGTAGTTATTATAGTCAGCTGGTTTGGACATTAATATAGTTATCGATATAGCTATTTTTATAGTTAACATTATTTATACTCTTGTTATACTTATCGTTATACTTATTATAGTCAGGTAGTTTGGATACTAATATTGTTATCATTTTAGTTATATTTATATATTATCATCATCGTTATACTTATCGTTATAGTCAGCTGTTTTGGATGCTAATATATAGTTATCATAATAGCTATATTTACTGTTAACGTTACCTTTATAGTCTTGTTATACTTATTGTTATTGTTATAATCAGCTGTTTTGGTGGCTGATATAGTTAACATTATAGTTATATTTATATATTATCGTTATCTTTATAGTCTTGTTATACTTATAATTACACCTATCGTTATAGTCAGCTGTACGATGTAATATAGTTTATAGTCTTTATAGTCTTGTTTTATACTTTATACTTATCGTTATACTTATTATTATAATTATCTTTATAGTTTCATTAGTCTTGTTACGAATTCGTACGATTTAGCCACCTTTTACTCACGAATTCGTACAATTTAGCGACCTTTTACTCACGAATTTGTACGATTTAGCCACGAATTCGTACGATTTAGCCACCTTTTACTCGCGAATTCGTACAATTTAGCGACCTTTTACTCACGAATTTGTACGATTTAGCCACGAATTCGTACGATTTAGCCACCTTTTACTCACAAATTCGTACGATTTAGCCACCTTTTACTCAATTTAGCCACCTTTTACTCACGAACTCGTACAATTTAGCCACCTTTTACTCAATTTAGCCACCTTTTACTCACGAATTTGTACAATTTAGCCACGAATTCGTACGATTTAGCCACCATTTACTCGCGAATTCGTACAATTTAGCCACCTTTTACTCACAAATTCGTACGATTTAGCCACCTTTTACTCAATTTAGCCACCTTTTACTCACGAACTCGTACAATTAATGCCACCTTTTACTCAATTTAGCCACCTTTTACTCACGAATTCGTACGATTTAGCCACCTTTTACTCGTGAATTCGTACGATTTAGCCACCTTTTACTTGTGAATTCGTACAATTTAGCCACCTTTTACTCACGAATTCGTACGATTTAGCCACCTTTTACTCACGAATTCGTACGATTTAGCCACCTTTTACTCATGAATTCGTACGATTTAGCCACCTTTTACGAATTGGTTGCGAGACAGCGTTGGAAATTTCCGCAAATTAAAAAATACATACTCCCTCACGTTGTGTCAATCACGCTTACACACCGCCTCAGAAAATTTCATCCGTCATAAAAAAATTTGGATCGGGTTCGATTTTCTGCGTTTTTTCGCATCCGTAGCAAGCATTTGGAGAGGTGTTTTGACAATTCACAGCCACCAAATGACGAATATGAAAAAACGCATACGAAAATTTCGGACTCAGTGTGCAAAGACCGTAACTTCTCAGGAGGTACTTTTATATTTTATGTCAGAGGGGTTCGGATGACAAAAAGTTCGGGAACCCCTGACAGAAACAACCGTGAATTAGTGAATTGCTTGATTTATACGAACACCCAACCCGATCTCAAGGCAATTCGTACGTATTTTACGAGGTGGCTAATTCGTACGAATATATACGACCCACTTGTACGAATTCGTACAATTTTTGCTAAATCATGCATATTTTACGAGTTACACAATTCGTATGAATTTGTACGAATGACCTACCCCTGACCCCGCCCCTAAACCTACCCATCACGTGGGTTTAGACAAATCATACGAATTCGTACGATTTAGCCACCTTTTACTCACAAATTCGTACGATTTAACCACCTTTTACTCACGAATTCGTACGATTTAGCCACCTTTTACTCACGAATTTGTACGATTTAGCCACCTTTTAGTCAATTTATCCACCTTTTACTCACGAATTCGTACGATTTAGCCACCTTTTACTCACGAATTCGTACAATTTAGCCACCTTTTACTAAATTTAGCCACCTTTTACTCAAGAATTCGTACGATTTAGCCACCTTTTACTAAATTTAGCCACCTTTTACTCAAGAATTCGTACGATTTAGCCACCTTTTACTCAAGAATTCGTATGATTTAGCCACCTTTTACTCACGAATTCGTACAATTTAGCCACCTTTTACTCAATTTAGCCACCTTTTTCTAACGAATTCGTACAATTTAGCCACCTTTTACTCAATTTAGCCACCTTTTTCTCACGAATTCGTACAATTTAGCCACCTTTTACTCAATTTAGCCACCTTTTTCTCACGAATTCGTACAATTTAGCCACCTTTTACTCACGAATTCGTACAATTTAGCCACCTTTTACTCAATTTAGCCACCTTTTTCTCACGAATTCGTACGATTTAGCCACCTTTTACTCACGAATTCGTACAATTTAGCCACCTTTTACTAAATTTAGCCACCTTTTACTCAAGAATTCGTACGATTTAGCCACCTTTTACTAAATTTAGCCACCTTTTACTCAAGAATTCGTACGATTTAGCCACCTTTTACTCAAGAATTCGTATGATTTAGCCACCTTTTACTCACGAATTCGTACGATTTAGCCACCTTTTACTCACGAATTCGTACGATTTAGCCACCTTTTACTCACGAATTCGTACAATTTAGCCACCTTTTACTAAATTTAGCCACCTTTTACTCAAGAATTCGTACGATTAAGCCACCTTTTACTCACGAATTCGTACAATTTAGCCACCTTTTACTAAATTTAGCCACCTTTTACTCAAGAATTCGTACGATTTAGCCACCTTTTACTAAATTTAGCCACCTTTTACTCAAGAATTCGTACGATTTAGCCACCTTTTACTCAAGAATTCGTATGATTTAGCCACCTTTTACTCACGAATTCGTACAATTTAGCCACCTTTTACTCAATTTAGCCACCTTTTTCTAACGAATTCGTACAATTTAGCCACCTTTTACTCAATTTAGCCACCTTTTTCTCACGAATTCGTACAATTTAGCCACCTTTTACTCAATTTAGCCACCTTTTTCTCACGAATTCGTACAATTTAGCCACCTTTTACTCACGAATTCGTACAATTTAGCCACCTTTTACTCAATTTAGCCACCTTTTTCTCACGAATTCGTACGATTTACCCACCTTTTACTCACGAATTCGTACAATTTAGCCACCTTTTACTCAATTTAGCCACCTTTTACTCATGAATTAGTACAATTTAGCCAACTTTTACTCGCGAATTTGTACAATTTAGCCACCTTTTACTCATGAATTAGTACAATTTAACCACCTTTTACTCGCGAATTTGTACAATTTAGCCACCTTTTACTCGCGAATTTGTACAATTTAGCCACCTTTTACTCACGAATTCGTACGATTTAGCCACCTTTTAGTCAATTTAGCCACCTTTTTTTCACGAATTCGTACAATTTAGCCACCTTTTAGTCACTTTAGCCACCTTTTTTTCACGAATTCGTACAATTTAGCCACCTTTTACTCACGAATTCGTACAATTTAGCCACCTTTTACTCAAGAATTCGTACGATTTAGCCACCTTTGACTCAAGAATTCGTACGAATTGGTCGTGAGATAGCGTTGGAAATTTTTGCACATAAAAAAATACATACTTCCTCACGTTGTGTCAATCACGCTTACACACCGCCTCAGAAACTTTCATCCGTTATAAAAAAATTCGGATCGGGTTTGATTTTCTGCGTTTTTCGCATCCGTAGCAAGAGGTGTTTTGACAATTCACAGCCACCAAATGACGAATATGAAAAAACGCATACGAAAATTTCACACTCAGTGTGCAAAGACCGTAACTTCTCAGGAGGTGCTTTGTATGTCAGAGGGGTTCGGCTGGCAAAAAGGTTCGGGAACCCCTGCCAGAAACGACCGTGAGTTATTGAATTGCTTGATTTATACGAGCACCGTAACCTCATGACTGGCTTCTGTCACGGGCTCGTCTGCATCTCGCAGTGTAGGCGCTTGTGTTGGTGAACATGCGAGTGTCCTGTGTCCTAAGCAATAGGTTTGGACTCCTGCCCGGAGCCACAGACCCCCAGCAGCGGAGTGAAGGTGGGCGAGCGATACCTCGTGGGGGACGTCGTCTCCTTCCACTGCGAGCAGGGATACACACTGAAGGTGACGGGGGATTCGTGATTCATTTCAGAGACATTTGCACTCTTTCTGAAAAGCTTTTTAATGCTCGTTTTGGCTTATTGCTGCTGTGCGTTCATTTCAGAAAATCTTTCAGAAGAGTGGCAGTCAATCAAAAAGGAGTTTGTTTTGTTCAATTATGAGCACTTATTTGTCCCAGGGGTTGATTTTTAAGTAAAATGGGTTTAATTTTCCGTTCTCTACTTTCAAATGCTTTTTAAGTGGAGATTCTATTGTTTTTACTCCAGACTTTTGGTCTTAGAATATGAAAGTGCATCATAAGATTTTTAAAGTTGATAATCTAAAAGACTGAAATAAGTTATTTTTTCTTTTTATGTGACTCTCTTTTTAGTTCTCTCAATCATTGTCACCACGACCAACAATTTCCCCCCCTTTTCATTTTTTGTAATCATAATTTTGTATAAAAAATTTAAAAAGCCAAAAGAGTGAAAATATTTGTGTGTATTTAGAATCAGTGTTATTTTAGTTTTTATTTGATAGTTTTATTAATATTTTGTATTAGCTTTTATTTTTGTATTCTTATATTCTTTTCATGTACATTTAAAAAAAAAAAAAAATTATTTCATTGTGCTTTTAGTCGTTTTATTGTTTTTTATTTTATTTTTAATATTGCCGTGTTGTGTAGTTTTACGTTATTTTGATTTTAGTTTTTATTTATTTCCAGTGAATAATTTTAGTGCTTCAACTTAAAAAAATTCTTCCAGTTTTAATGCTCATTTTCGTTTAGTTTAAGTTTTTCAAATAAGCCTAATATTTATATTTTATTTAGTTCAGTTAACAGAAATGGTTTTAATATATTTATGAAACATTAGCTATGAAATGATCATTTCTCTCACTGTAATTTTGTAAAATTATGCAAAATGTGTTTAGAATGAAAGCATCGCATCAGCATGTTTAATATAAGATGTTTTTAGTTTTCATTTAAATTAAATTTGTAGTCATTTCGTTTTATGCTTTTGTCATTTTGAAGTTGCATCGCTTCAGCTTGTTTAAATTGTGCTGAAAGTTTTCATTAGTTATTTCATTGCATTTATACTTTGTTAAAAGTGTTTGTTCATAAAAGGAAGTTTATTTCTAAAAGTGCCCGAGATTCATTCACAGCGCCAAGGCTTTCATATTTTTGTGGCACGTTGAATGATTCGTTTCCTACGAGTGATTCATCTTTCTGTGGAATTGGTGAGAGCTTCTTGGAAAAGTCAATATCTTTCTTCATTTCCACCGTTTGCAGGGAAGTGCGTATATAACATGCATGCCGGGACCCGTCAGACGCTGGAACTACCCCACTCCTCTGTGTCTGGGTACGTCACACACACACACACACACACACACACACACACACACACACACACACACTTCTCACTGAGAGCATTTCCACTGCTTTGCTTCTTGGTAATCTCAATTCTCCAATTCAATTCACATTTATTTGTATAGCACTTTTCACAATATTTATCATTTTTATTTTATTTATCAATTTATCATTCAATATTCCATTTCACTCAGAATATACTGAGGTCGGTTGCAATTTCCGGTTAACGTGGACTTTAACAATCCTTATCTATTCATCCCAAATGACTGTATAAGCCATTGGAATGAATTAAATCAGGCATTTTTAACTCTATAATTCAATTCACATTTATTTGTATAGCGCATTTCACAACACAATGTGTTATCAGAGGAAACTGTCTAAGTTATGTATTTCAGAAATGTACATATACAAAATCACAGTTAGCTAAAACTGTATTCATTTAAACAATGTAATAATTTAAGGCAGAAACAATGAGCTCATTGAAGTAATGAATACGTGTATGATTATGACATTAATAAAAATGTGGCATTGGTGCGTGTTGATGCAGAGTTTGTATGGCAAGCCGTTTGAACTTTTATTCATTTCCAGGATATGAATCCTTGATATCAAGAGTTCAATTTTCACTAGTTAAAATGATAATTATTGATGTCAGGAATAATATTTCTACTAGTAAAAATGGCAATTTTTGGATATCAGGAATTACATTTTCACTAGTTAAAATGATAATTCTTGATATCAACAATTGAATTGCAACTAGTAAAAACTATAATTCTTGATGTCTGTAATTGTATTTTCAATTGTTGATATCAAGAATTTATTTCTTACTAGTTGAAATTCCAATTTCACATATCAGAAATACAATTCGTACTAGTAAAAACCTTTATTTTTGCTATCAAGATTTCAATTGTCACTAGTTGAAATGTCTATTCTTGATATCAACAACTGAATTGCTACTAGTAACAATGTTCATTTTTGATATCAAGAATTCAATTTTCACTAGTGACAATGTTAATTTCTGATATCATGAATGTGATTGTTACTAGTAAGAAAGCCATTTTAGATATCTGAAATAATATTGATCTCAAAAATGAACATTTTTACTAGTAGCAATTCAATTGTTAATATCAAGAATAGACATTTAGACTAGTGACAATTTAATTATTGATATCAGGAATTCACATTTTTACTAGTAACAATGTAATTATTGATATCAAAAATTATATTTCTACTTGTGAGAAATCAATTCTTGATATCAACAATTGATTTTGAATGGCAGCCTATGGTGACACTTCACTAGTGAAATTACAATTGTTGATATCAACAATTCATATCCTGGAAATGAATAAAAGTTAAAAATGGCTTGCCATAGAGTTTGGTCATCTGAAGTCTGATGATATCTATAGTAATATGGCAAGCCGTTTTAACTTTTATTCATTTCCAGGATATGAATTCTTGATATCAACAATTGTATTTTCACTAGTGAAGTGTCACCATAGGCTGCCATTCAAAATCAATTGTTGATATCAAGAATTGATTTCTTACTAGTCTAAATGTCTATTCTTGATATCAACAACTGAATTGCTACTAGTAACAATGTTCATTTTTGATATCAATTACTCAATTTTCACTAGTGACAATGTTAATTTATGATATCATGAATGTGATTGTTACTAGTAAGAAAGACATTTTAGATATCTGAAATAATATTGATCTCAAAAATGAACATTTTTACTAGTAGCAATTCAATTCAAGGATAGACATTTAGACTAGTGACAATTTAATTATTGATATCAGGAATTCGCATTTTTACTAGTAACAATGTAATTATTTATATCAAAAATTATATTTCTAGTGAGAAATCAATTCTTGATATCAACAATTGATTTTGAATGGCAGCCTATGGTGACACTTCACTAGTGAAAATACAATTGTTGATATCAAGAATTCCAAACCGATCTCACGACCAATTCGTCCGAATTTGACGAGTGATTAAAAGATGGCTAATTCGTAACAATTCGTACGACCTCACTCGTACGAATTAGTACGATTTTTGCTAAATTCTACATATTTGACGAGTTGCCCAATTCGTATGAATTCGTACGAATGACCTACCCCTGACCCCGCCCCTAAACCTACCCATCACGTGGGTTTAGGCAAATCGTACAAATTCGTACGAGTGAGGTCGTACGAATTCGTACGAATTAGCCATCTTTTAATCACTCGTCAAATTCGGACGAATTGGTCGTGAGATAGCGTTGACAATTCATATCCTGGAAATGAATAAAAGTTAAAATGGCTTGCCATAGAGTTTGGTCATCTGAAGTCTGATGATATCTATAAGTAAAGATCCTCCACACGAGTGTGTCCTGTTAGTCGAGCCGCTTCCTCTGATTAGATTCAGTGTGTCAGTGTTCGTCACAGCGAGAGAGAGAGAGCGCTCTGGAGATCACTTTACTCAAATGAACATGAAAAGCTTTCTTCAGGCTCCATCTTTCAGGTCGTGTTCGGTCTAATCTTCCTTCTTACAGTCTCTCTTTTGTTGAAATCTATTAGCCGCCCTTAAACCTCCTCTCGGGTTTCCATCGCTTGCACGTTTCTCTCCGTCTAATGCTCTTCATGCAGTGAAAGAGCGCGGCGAGACCTCAGGTTAAGTGACAATATATACATCTGTAATCCTGCAATAGTGCAAGTCTACTTCTAATAGATGTACATTTTGCAAAACTTACTTCTACAATTGAAATATGAAAATATTGCTGTGTACAGTACTGTAAAATGTCCACCGTATAACTTTACAGTAAGTTTCCATTTGTTAGTTTGTTAACTGCATTAGTTAGCAAGAACTAGCAATCATACACACTTCTAAAGCATTTATTAATCTGAGTTGATTGCTGCGTCTACTAATATATTCTTAAAAACTTGTAAAAAAAAGTTGTATATTATTTAATGGACTTCTCGTTAATGCATTAACTGATGTTAACTAAGTGTTATTGATAACTATGACTTTGAAGATATTGATATTTCGTTCTATTTTGAAGATTTTCGTGGGGAATTCAAGTGGTTATTCTATGGAGTTAACCGGAACATGGAGGAAAAAGCACGTTTTAATTTCAATCTGAGAAGTTACAATTCACATTTTCACTGCAAATGTAATGCTGGAATTGCTCTGGGATTCTTACACGCAGATCCATAAAATAAAATTAAATAAATGAAAATATTAATTGTCAATATATTTCAGACATGATTTATATCATCTAATGATTTTGAAATATGCTGTGTGTATTATAACATGTGTTAATGAACAATTAAATTGTTTCATTTGTTTGCTATTTAATTTTTTTCACATTTCATTCCATTTTAATTCTACTTCCTTAAATTGAGCAATTGAATTTGGATTTAAAAGTTAAAGGCACACTGTGGAATTTTTGGCCACTAGGGTGCGCTCGACCTGTAATTTTCACGTCTAGTGCCCCTAGAGGCCACAAGCGCCGCAGCATTGTCGCAAAAGTCAACAAACAGTCAACCGGTCAACCTCCCGTGTCTTTATGTGTGTGTAGCTATTTTTTACAGTCTATGGTGTGCAGACGGCATTTGATTTGTATGTTGGAGAAAGTTAATCGATTCACTACTGACCAAAATAATAATATAAATATAAGATTAATAATATAAATCCTATAAAGAAAACAAATTGAATAAAAGTAGCATACGCAGAAAACAATGTCTGATCAGGTAAGTCGCATTGACAAGGGTAGGTAGTTTTATTTCATACCCGCAGGTAAAATTGTATTACAGATTAAAAAAAATATTCGGTCATCCACATAAAAAACATAAGAATATACAAGTATTTCACGTACAAATTTACAAATAGACAAATAGACTTCATGACAGACTGCACCACAACACGTACATATCCTCTATCCATATTAACTGTCAAGTGCTAAAACTTCTCTCTTATTAGGGTATATTAGGGTTGCCAATCCTGCTCCTGCCGATCGTCTGTCCTGCACAGTTCATCTCCAACCCTAATCAAACACACCTGAAGCAAACAATTAACGTCTTCAGGATCTCTTTGCAATGGGTTGGAGATGAAATCGAGTAGTCGGGAAATCGTGTAACAAAACTGATATAACTCACTACATATTTCCGTTATTTGTAGTCTTCAGTTTGTTTTTCCTTTTACACAAATACAAACATATATGAGCTGAAAGAAAACATTTACATTTACATTTGTATACGGCAGTATGTTGTGACTTATATCAGTTTTGTTACACGAATTCGCAGTAAATATTACATTATATATACACTTTTATACCGATGTTTATTTTAAACTCTCCCTTTTTCTTTTTTTGGTCTCCTCTGACAAAATCTTTGCTTTCTTCGCTTTCTTCCGAGTAGCTGTTGATTCAGCCATGACGACAACATACAGACGCCGGCAATCAAACGCGAGTTGAGCTCTCACGTTAGAATTTGAGGAAGTTGTGGGTGGTGGGGGAAGTGACGTATGCCGTAAAGCGGTCGAATTTTGTAGTTCTTTTTGTGCTCGGGTTCCTACCCGAACCCCGAAGTTACATAGTGCTAGTAAAAGCGATACAGACACCTTCAGGCTACGGCAGACGTGTCATATTGTAAGTCGATGTACCATCTCAATGGGTTTTGGTAATATATTATAAAGGTTGAAAAGTTCCACAGTGTGCCTTTAAGCTCAAATTAATATAGAACACTGAATTTTTGGTGTTTCATCTTATGAACTGAAAAAAATCTATTTGTTGTTTTATTTGAATTTAATTCCATTTGAATTCTACTTCCTTAAATTGAGCAATTGAATGTGGATTTAAAAGTTAAGCTCAAATTAATATAGAACACTGAATTTTTGGTGTTTCATCTTATGAACTGAAAAAAATCTATTTGTTGTTTTATTTGAATTTAATTCCATTTGAATTCTACTTCCTTAAATTGAGCAATTGAATGTGGATTTAAAAGTTAAGCTCAAATTAATATAGAACACTGAATTTTTGGTGTTTCATCTTATGAACTGAAAAAAAATCTATTTGTTGTTTTATTTGAATTTAATTCCATTTTAATTCTACTTCCTTAAATTGAGCAATTGAATGTGGATTTAAAAGTTAAGGTCAAATGAATATAGAACACTGAATTTTTGGTGTTTCATCTTATGAACTGAAAAAAAATTATTTGTTGTTTTATTTTAATATAATTCCATTTTAATTCTACTTCCTTAAATTGAGCAATTGAATGTGGATTTAAAAGTTAAGCTCAAATTAATATAGAACACTGAATTTTTGGTGTTTCATCTTATGAACTTAAAAAAAATTATTTGTTGTTTTATTTGAATATAATTCTATTTTAATTCTACTTCCTTAAATTGAGCAATTGAATGTGGATTTAAAAGTTAAGGTCAAATGAATATAGAACACTGAATTTTTGGTGTTTCATCTTATGAACTGAAAAAAATCTATTTGTTGTTTTATTTGAATTTAATTCCATTTTAATTCTACTTCCTTAAATTGAGCAATTGAATGTGGATTTAAAAGTTAAGCTCAAATTAATATAGAACACTGAATTTTTGGTGTTTCATCTTATGAACTGAAAAAAAATTACTTGTTGTTTTATTTTAATATAATTCCATTTTAATTCTACTTCCTTAAATTGAGCAATTGAATGTGGATTTAAAAGTTAAGGTCAAATGAATATAGAACACTGAATTTTTGGTGTTTCATCTTATGAACTGAAAAAAATCTATTTGTTGTTTTATTTGAATTTAATTCCATTTTAATTCTACTTCCTTAAATTGAGCAATTGAATGTGGATTTAAAAGTTAAGCTCAAATTAATATAGAACACTGAATTTTTGGTGTTTCATCTTATGAACTGAAAAAAAATTACTTGTTGTTTTATTTTAATATAATTCCATTTTAATTCTACTTCCTTAAATTGAGCAATTGAATGTGGATTTAAAAGTTAAGCTCAAATTAATATAGAACACTGAATTTTTGGTGTTTCATCTTATGAACTTAAAAAAAATGATTTGTTGTTTTATTTGAATATAATTCTATTTTAATTCTACTTCCTTAAATTGAGCAATTGAATGTGGATTTAAAAGTTAAGCTCAAATTAATTTAGAACACTAAATTAGTGGCATTTCATTTTATAATCAGAAAAAAATTTATTGTTTTATTTGAATTTAATTCTATTTTAATTCTACTTCCTTAAATTCAGCAATTGAATTTAAATTTAAAAGTTAGCCCCTGTGACCACTAAAGCGTTTTTTTTTTTTCACACTGAAGCGCTGAACGCTCTACGTTTATTACCGGTCGCCGAGAGTTCGCAGTGCTCATCACTGTCACCTTTTACCCAGCCGTCCAATCACAGTGGAGGAGGGGCGGGGCTAATTCCACTCCGACCAACCGCCACATTCTGCTTATACAACGTCAACAGAGGACGACAACAAGCATAATAACGGAACAAAATAATTTAAAACAAGAGCCAGAGCAAATACTTTATAATATATTGACATTTTTTATCTAGAAATAACACAGCACAATTTAATTTAGAACACTGAATTTGTGGTGTTTCATCTTATGAACTGAAAAATACTTTATTTATATTTTATTATTATTTTTTTTTTTTTTTTTTTATTTAATTCCATTTTAATTCTACTTGCTGAAATTGATGGGTTGAAAAATACTTTTTTATTGTTTTTATTTAAATTTATTTCCATTTTAATTCTACTTGCTGAAATTGATGGATTGTACCATGACTCGGTTGTTGACATTCACCATGACTGTGTTTTAAAGAATGACACTTGAAGTGTAATTGATTCGAACTCCTTCAGGGCAAACAGAAGATTCGATGTTCTCTATTGACATTTCAATTGCTGTTCTAAAGCACTGTAAATGGACAGCGAGTCCAACAGGCCATTCATTACACACTCGCCAATAAGACGAATGCAAACACAAGCAGGGAGATACGCGCACACACACACACCGCAGTAAAATAAAGAGGATATACTTCAGTCTTCAATCCCAGTGAGTTCTACTGGTAATAATTTGAAAAGTCATTATGAGAAAACATAACACATGTATCATTTTCTCAAAATGAACGCGGCACATTTATTCCATTAGCATTTGAAAGCATTTCTTATTGCACATCATTGCATTGTTATTTATATGAAGACAGAACACGAGGCTCTCTTATATGTGCAAATGAGTTCATTTTGCATATCACTTGATCCGTAATGGAGTTTGGACTTGATGAATATCTGATCGTTTCTCTCTCTCAGTATTGCATTGGGCTTTACATTGCATGATACTGGAAACTGAAAAATAGTTTATTTATTGTTTTATTTTTATTTAATTCTATTTTAATTCTACTTCCTTAAATTCAGCAATTGACTTTTGATTTAAAAGTTAAGCTCGATTAAATGTAGAACACTGAATTTGTAGTTTAATTTTATGAACTGAAGGATAATTCATTGTTTTATTTTTGTTTAATTCCATTTTAATGCTACTTCCTTAAATTGAGCAATTGAATGTGGATTCAAAACTTAAGCTTGATTTAATTTAGAACTGAATTTGTGTTGTTTCATCTAATTTGATTTCATTGTTTCATGTGTTTCATCACAACAATATGAAGTGTTCAACAATATTGAAGTGTAAATTCATGATGTCATTTAAAATATATATGAAGAGAGAACACAAGTGTGCAAATGAGATATTTTTGTCTATCACTAGATCTGTAATGGAGTTTGGACTTGATGAGTATCTGTTTGATAATCAACTATACATTGCGTGTATGATCCAGTATTGTGTGCATGTTCGTCACTGACTCTCTGTTGCCTCTCGACTCTCCAGCTCAGTGTGGAGGATTCCTGTCCGAAATGAATGGAGTTATCCTGAGTCCCGGTTTTCCTGGGAATTATCCCAGTGGGCTTGACTGCAACTGGACGGTTAAACTTCCCGTCGGCTTTGGTTTGTATCCTGTAACTTTCGTTTGTATCCTGTAACTTTCGTTTGTATCCTGTAACTTTCGTTTGTATCCTGTAACTTTTTCATTTGTATCCTTTTACTTTCGTTTGTATCCTTTTACTTTTGTTTGTATCCTGTAACTTTCGTTTGTTTCCTGTAACTTTTTCGTTTGTATCCTTTTACTTTCGTTTGTATCCTTTTACTTTCGTTTGTATCCTGTAACTTTCGTTTGTATCCTGTAACTTTCGTTTGTATCCTGTAACTTTCGTTTGTATCCTGTAACTTTCGTTTGTATCCTGTAACTTTTTCGTTTGTATCCTTTTACTTTCGTTTGTATCCTTTTATTTTCGTTTGTATCCTGTAACTTTCGTTTGTATCCTTTTACTTTTGTTTGTATCCTGTAACTTTCGTTTGTATCCTGTAACTTTTTCGTTTGTATCCTTTTACTTTCGTTTGTATCCTTTTACTTTCGTTTGTATCCTTTTACTTTCGTTTGTATCCTGTAACTTTTTCATTTGTATCCTTTTACTTTCGTTTGTATCCTTTTACTTTCGTTTGTATCCTTTTACTTTCGTTTGTATCCTGTAACTTTCGTTTGTATCCTGTAACTTTCGTTTGTATCCTGTAACTTTCGTTTGTATCCTGTAACTTTCGTTTGTATCCTGTAACTTTTTCGTTTGTATCCTGTAACTTTTTCGTTTGTATCCTGTAACTTTTTCATTTGTATCCTTTTACTTTCGTTTGTATCCTTTTACTTTTGTTTGTATCCTGTAACTTTTTCGTTTGTATCCTTTTACTTTCGTTTGTATCCTTTTACTTTCGTTTGTATCCTTTTACTTTCGTTTGTATCCTGTAACTTTTTCGTTTGTATCCTTTTACTTTCGTTTGTATCTTGTAACTTTCGTTTGTATCCTGTAACTTTCGTTTGTATCCTGTAACTTTCGTTTGTATCCTGTAACTTTCGTTTGTATCCTTGTGTCCGTTAGTTAACATTAGATAACAACATTACTTAGCATGAACTAATAATGAACTGCACGTATACAGCATTTATTAATCTTTTATTAATGTTAATTTCAACATTTACTAATATTTTATTAAAATCTTATTAGTTAATGCACTGTGAACTAACATGAACAAACATAGAACAGCTGTATTTTTATTAACTAACATTAACAAAGATTAATGAATACAGTAACAACTCATGGTTAGTTCATTTTACACTCTAGAAAACGCAGGGTTGTTTCAAGCCAAATTTGGGTCAAATATGGACGAATCCAACCATTGGGTTAAAAAATTAAAAAATTAACCCAATGGCTGGGTTTGTCCATATTTGACCCAAATTTGGGTTGAAACAACCCATCATTTTCCAGAGTGTAGTTAATACATTAGCTAATGTTAAGTAATGAGCCTAATTGTAAAGTATAACCCATTTTTTTCTTCTTTTCTTCGAGCATCTCGTTGTTAAAATACTCCTCATCTCTCCTCCTGTTGTTCATGGACAGGGATTCACCTCCAGTTCCTGAACTTCTCCACGGAGTCTGTTCACGATTACCTGGAAGTGCGCGGCGGGACGCTGGACTCGGGTTCGGTGATCGACAGGTTCAGTGGGCCTGCTGTTCCCGAGTCTTTCTTCAGCACGACCCACGAGACGAGCTTCTTCTTTCACAGCGACTACTCGCAGAACAAGCCCGGCTTCCACATCACCTACGAGGGTAAGCCGGATTAGATATTACCGAACCTGGCCAGACACTGTAAAACATTATCCTGATTTTAACGGTAAAATTGCTACGGTGAAAAACTGTTAATTGGTTAACAAAGTTTCTGTACTATACAGTGAATAACTGTGAAAGATCTAACCGTACATTTAAAATACCGTTAAATTTACCGTTTTTGGAAGTGAAAAAGAACAAGTCATTGTATAATTTACAGTGAAAAACCGTAAATTGACATTCCCACAATTCCCTGCGTGACGCTTCACATTTGATGTATTTTTGTTGAAATATGTTTCATCATAACTTTTTTTTTCTAATCAGGTATGTACATTAGGGTTTTATGTTACATTTAATGTTGTTAAATTAATGTTTATTGCATTTTTTAAATGTCGTGAGTGTTATGATGGTGTTTAATGTTTGTGTGAATGACTGTGCAGCTTCTGTATATTAATACTAACTTTCTCATCTTGTGGAAAAGCTTTGATTCATCATGTGACTCTCATCTCCGCTGTGATTGGTTGTTGTCAGTGTATTACAATGGTACAAAACAGATATTAGTACTTCAATAGATCGGTACATTAACATTATATCAGATACTGAAATATGCTTTGTTACTGTAAATTTAAGTAAAGTCTGTAAAACCTAAAATGTTGCTACCGTATTTTTTACGGTAAATTTCACAGATTTTCATTTTTTTTGCAGTGGACACACACTATTACACCCCTTCTCACAATAACAGGATAAATAATATAACCAATTGTTTTCTTTGAGTTCAGTCAACGCACGTCCACAAGCATATTCTATCCATCCTCGTGCAGCTCCAACATATCCAGAAGTGCCTGAACGACGGATCGGTCTTAGCGGGAAAGCCCTGTATAATTAAGTTACTTGAAGGAATGTGTATGTCCAGCTGTGGTGCTTTCAATGGGATGAATTTAAAGACGCAGCTTTTCTGAGACGATTTGACCATGCAAACAACTACAGCACAGCATTAAAACACAGCACTAAAACTAACAGCAGTGCCTTTTCAATTAACAGCACCATTTCGACTGTACTGTTATCTAAGGATAGCTTAAAGGCGTCCTATAATGCCCTTTTCACAAGAAGTAAAATGAGTCTCTGATGTCCCCTGAGTGTGTATGTGAAGTTTTAGCTCAAAATACCCCACAGATATTTTTTAAGCATGTTAAAATTGTCACTTTTTGAGGGTGAGCAAAAACACACAGTTTTTGTGTCTGTTCCTTTAAATGCAAATGAGCTGCTGCTCCCAGCACAGGGGCGGAGCTTCAAGAGCTTGTGTGTGTGTGTGTGTGTGTGTGTGTGTGTGTGTGTGTGTGTGTGTGTGTGTGTGTGTGTGTGTGTGCGTGTGTGTGCGTGTGTGTGTGTGTTAGCAGCTCTGATTACCTCACACACACATGCACTGAACATTTCAAAAACTTTTAGGCTTTTATGTTCAAACCGGAGTCAGACAAAGATGGAGAGACTCAAGAAGAAGTGACAACATGTAGAAGCAACAGGACATTTCTGAATGTTAGTTGATGAATTTATGAAGCTTATGTGGAGTTAACTATCTTCTAGTTATTGATTAGCATATTCTGTCATCATAATCTATAAATCGTGTTCCGGGGGCGGGGTTTATGTAAATTTTAGGGTTAGTGATGTCACTAACCCTTGAAGAAGCTCATTGTAGTTCCTACCAGACGTTTGTTGTAGTCCTTAAAAAGTGATTTCTGTTAAAGAAAATATCTCCCTTTCAAAATCAACCATTCCTTTAACTATTCCTAATACTGTATGATTAGAGATTCAAGCAGATCCAAGTGTTAAACTCTTCCCTTTTGTTCATGAATGATGTCCTGAAGACAGGTGTGCTTTTACTTTAGTAAGTGATTACGGATTCACTCGCACATATAAAAATAAAGATATAGCTCTAAAAATCGTTCATTGACAGCCAATCATAATCCACCCTGCTTTAAAGAGCATGTGCATTTAAAGAGACATACACAGAATTTACAGAACGATATGTGTGGATGCTAATATAGTTATAGTTATTGTTTTTGTTGTGAACGGCCCTTTAGACGGGTTTCATCTGACAACCACCCTGAAATCCCTAGCAAGATTTATTAAGAAGTTGTAAAAGTCTATTTTTATATTCCACCCCTTGTGTCTTTGTGGTTTAGACAGCAGGAATGTGTCAGTATTCTGACTTTATGGTTCCTGAACAGTAAGATGTGTCTCTTCACTTGAGGGTTTGAAGTAATAAATAGAAGCTCTCATCCTCAGTGAAACCGCTTGCCTTGACAGAACGTTTCACTATTAGTCACAACATATTTATTGCTTGTGTGTGTGTGACCAGTCTGCTAAGTTTAGACATTTCATTTTAGATGATAATTATGACTCTTTATGTTCTCTAAATTACTTAGAATTAGAATATTAAATCCAAAGTTATTTTATGCTTTCATTAATAATTATAGTCTAAGCATTTTCCACATCATGGACAATACGTTTATTGAAATTAAACGAAACTAGTTTAGAACTTTGTCTTCCATAATTTCTATAACAATCTGAAGTCATGGGAGAAGTTCCTGCATAATCAAATGTACATGTTCATTTTCAATAGGTGCCTTTGTTTGGATGCTTTTATTAGGTTTTAATGTCAAGTTAATGAAAGTTACAGGATGTTACTTGATAAAAAGGTAATCTGAGTACGTATCTTGTAATGTGTTACACCCAACACTGCTTTTAAATGAACAACAATATATCTGAGTTACTTTATCAACTGAGTAACTGACAGCTCTCCTGTCCACATGTTGGGAGAAACCGGCAGTAATGCACAGAGGCTTTCTTTAATGAAAACATTGAAGTAATCTGTAAAAAAAGTAATTTGTTACACCCGACATTGCCCGACTATATAATTGACATTGGTGTTCCTTATGTCAGCAGGTTTATTAGGTTACTGTCACTTTAAGACCTGACGCACAGATCCATTATACTGTTACACATGCATTTACTTTCTCACCTGTTTACGTTCACTTAAAATACTTGCTAAGACCGGCATTTTGACATTATTTTTTGTGTATTATTTGACTGTATAATAACTAGCAAAAAATAACTAAATTTAGTGCTGAGGGGCGGCTTTATGTGAAGTAACCCGCTAATGTGAGTAGCTATAGGAGTTACACGCCACTACTGAAATACACCGGCATTTGGCAGGTTTAAATGGTCAACAATATATCTGAGTTACTTTATCAACTGAGTAACTGACAGCTCTCATGTCCCCACGTTAAAGGAAATCGGAAGTAATGCACAGTGGCTTTCTTTTTAATGAAAACATTGAAGTAATCTGTAAAAAGTAATCAGATTACATTACTTATAATTTGTTACACCCAACACTCCCCTGCTATATAATTGACATTGGTGTTCATTATGGCTTCTCACTGGATTAAATCATAAGTAAGTAACACAGTGTTTGCTTGTGTGTTCAGCTTATGAGCTGCAGAGGTGTCCGGATCCGCGGCCCTTCCGGAACGGACTGGTGATCGGCAGTGATTTCGGCGTGGGAATGACCATCTCGTTCCAGTGCCTGCCGGGATACACACTTCTGGGCGAATCGGCGCTCACGTGTTTGCATGGCATCAGCCGCAACTGGAACCATCCCGTGCCTCGATGCGATGGTACCCAACAAACCTTTCGTCTTCTCGCACTTCTTACAGAAAATACTGAAATATTCCCCCGGTTTCACAGACAAGGCTTAAGATAGTCAGTGTTTTGTCTGCTGTCACTTTAAGACCTGCACTGTAAAAATGAATACGCTATATCTACTCAATAAAATTATGTGACAACAGATTACAAGCAATATTATTAATTAAAAATTTAAAAAATTAGAATTGAGTAATAATTAATCAAATTAATTCCTTAAAAGTTAACCATTTAAAATGAGTACAATTTACAACAAAACATTTTTTAAACAAAAATATCTGAATAACAGACGGACGTCAAAGATGAATTAAGAAGTCTTTATTTTTTATTGGCAACATTGAAGACACCTGATGTTAACAAGCAGAATCACTGAAGGAGGAAACCGTAATTGTAAGTCACCATTACGATGATCAGTGTTTGTTTAAGTTGGGCTCTTGACCCTTAAGTCATTAACTTTAGATTTTTTTTGTCTGCTGTACTATAACAGCCAAATGAACAAATAGAAAAGGTGATATGATGGTGTTGGTTATGTTTTAACATAATCATCATTTGACCTGAATCACTGAACTCATATAGAGCCCAATTTAGCCCAATTCGCATGAGTTAGGTTTACTTTATTAATTATGAAGCACGGATCCAATATACTGTTACACGTGTTTTCTTTCTTAACTATTTAAGTTCACTTAAAACATTACTGACTGTGTTTACGAGAATACTCACCAAGACCTGCATTTTGACATTGTTTTGTGTGTAGAAAAATAACTCAAATTAGTACTTAAAAAAAGACCCAATCCTGGCTTAATCTAAGCTCTGTGTGTGAAATCAGGCCAGAAAGGGTTTCATATTTTGTAAACACTTTACAATAAGGTTCATTTGGTAATATATTAACTAACATGAACTTACCATGAGCAATACATTTGTTACAGTATTTGTTAATCTTTGTTAATATTAGTTTATAAAATACAGCTGTTCATGTTAGTTCACAGTGCATTAACTAATGTTAACAAGATTTTAATAAAGTATTTGTAAATGTTGAAATTAACATTAACAAAGATTAATAAATGCTGTATAACGTTAACTAATGTAGTTAACTAATGTTAACTTACGAACCTTATTGTAAAGTGTTACTGTAAATTCTATAAAAGCTTCAGTGGTAAATGCATATGAATGCTTTTCTGCATACATTAAACTGTGAACTTAAGTTTGTCGTCACTGCATTATTGCATCTGTATAAGGCATTGTGATTCTCCGTTTTGATTGGCCTTCCTCCAGCTCTGTGCGGTGGTAATATCACAGCGCTCAACGGCACCATCTACTCTCCGGGACACCCGGCCGATTACCCCAATCTTAAAGACTGCATCTGGAGCATCCGAGTCCCTCCAGGCAACGGCATCCACATCAACTTCACCGTGCTCAACACCGAGCCCATCTACGACTACATCACCATCTGGTACGAGTCCTGCCGGCGCTTTAGAAGAGTCCGCACCTAAACACCAGCATCTGCTGAGCTCTATAACCACAGCACCGACAGAGCTCACACTCGAGTGTAATGCCAGAGAATAACCTCGGGTTTAGGATAGAGGTACTGATTATTTTAGGGTTTCGGAGTCTATGAGAACTATTTAATGCAAATTCATAATTACTTTTCTTAATATGATAAATATTAAAAAATTTAAGATTTATTTAAATAATTAATTAATTAATGTTATGTTTTTAAAAGGCCAGTGATGAACAAATTATACATATCCTTTTTTTGGGCAATGTCTAGCGAGTTCAATGCCAAGCATTTTTTATTTGACACTAAATGAAAACCGCTGTTTCTTGATGGCGTTATAGAGTGCTACTGTTTAAACCATAGACTGTAAAAAAAGATGGACGACGCCCCTTCACTCTCTTCCATTGCAGGATGTAAAGTAGTGAGCAGGAAGTAAAGTAGTGAGCAGCATGTAAAGTAGTGAGCAGGAAGTAAAGTAGTGAGCAGGGAGTAAAGTAGTGAGCAGGAAGTAAAGTAGTGAGCAGGGAGTAAAGTAGTGAGCAGGATGTAAAGTAGTGAGCAGGAAGTAAAGTAGTGAGCAGGAAATAAAGTAGTGAGCAGGAAGTAAAGTAGTGAGCAGGAAGTAAAGTAGTGAGCAGGAAGTAAAGTAGTAAAAAAGTAAAGTAGTGAGCAGGAAGTAAAGTAGTGAGCAGGATGTAAAGTAGTGAGCAGGAAGTAAAGTAGTGAGCAGGAAGTAAAGTAGTGAGCAGGAAGTAAAGTAGTGACCAGGAAGTAAAGTAGTAAAAAACTAAAGTAGTGAGCAGGAAGTAAAGTAGGAAGTAAAGTTGTAAAAAACTAAAGTAGTGAGCAGGAAGTAAAGCAGGAAGTTAAGTAGTAAAAAACTAAAGTAGTGAGCAGGAAGTAAAGTAGGAAGTAAAGTAGTGAGCAGGAAGTTAAGTAGTGAGCAGGAAGTAAAGTAGTGTAAGGTAAGGTAGTTTTTATCACGCTGATGTAAGTTTAAGTGTTCATTATTTTAAAATAAGTTTGGTCTTAGTTAGATATTTGATGCTATAAACACGGGAATGTGACGTGATGATTGACAGCTGTGATTGACAGCTTCTCTGAGTGAAGTCACTGAGGCACCAACGTACTTTTTGGGGGATTTTCGCGAGGAGCTTCAGCTTTAATTTCTACATGTCCGTAAATGTTTATTTCACTCTGACATGAGTTGTTCTGCAGTGAACTGTACTAACGGTTTCTGCGGGAGTGTGTGTGAGACCCTGATATCGCGGCTTTACTTCACGGGTCTCGGGTCCCAAATCTGGGCAAGATGTCAGCGCCATATTAGGACTTTGGCGGCTTCACTTTTCACCGATGGAAGAGAGTGAAGGGGCGTCGTCCATCTTTATTTACAGTCTCTGGTTTAAACCCACCGAATGATCGGTAAAAAATAAAAGAACAAGTTACCAAGTGTGAGTTTGGATCCAGCAAAATGATTTGTCAAGAACTCCAGTAGAGAGTGTGTCCTTGTCCACACGCTTCTAATGCTGCTGATCTGAGGCTTGCGTAACACTTTTAGCCTTTTATCTGTTTTGTTTCACACATTTCTCTCTCTTCCATATATTTTCTCCTTGAGCGAACATTAGTGCTGAGGTGTCAAGTGGCTGTGCGAATGCAAAATGTTGACGCTTGTGTTCACATCATGGAAAATAGGATTTTTCTTGCTTTTCCAGAATAAAAGGGTTTGATGTACTCCGTATAAATCCTTCCCCAGGAACGGCGTATTCAGAAGTAATTTATCATCGAGTATGACCTCCCAAATTTACATATCAATGCATATTCAAAGCTCAATGCTGTTGTTACTCTTTCTCATGCAAAGGGTCGTTTACATACAGAAGTCGTTTCATTCTCACGGTGCAAAATCTGTCTGTGTGGGGCAAGTAGGACATTTCCCACAAACATCAACACGTCAGAGGATAAACTATAGAGGAAAAGTTTACATTAGTCTCTGTGTTAACACTTCACTTAAAGCCTTCATGCATAATGCATTATAAAAGTGTTTTAATGCATTTATTATACATTGTAATGCACCTCATGAATAATAACCTTCATCGAACACACCTTTGGAAAGTATAATGCATTAAAACACACCACAAACAGCCAGTTTCAGATGCAACAAGGAATCTCCAAATATTATAATGCATTTTAACTTTGGTTACAGTTATTTATGAAGCGATATAATGCATTATAATGTGCATTATGAACACCATTATTATAATACAGGCTTGAAGTAGCCGATCTGTTTTACAATTTTATAATAAGCATTCACAGTTACAGCTTAAGACCAATACTTTATATCTATCTGTCATATATATTTAATCAATATGCTCAACTTTAAAAAGGTTTCCCATGATAATAATTTTATGATTTAATGGTTCAACTCATAAATGAACGGCCATTGATGCATAACCTTGATAAAAACTGTTATTTTCTGCACAACACACTAAAGTTGAGTATAGTTTAGAAAGCTTTTATTCCACCTTTCTGTAATCTGATGGTTTCAAAATAGTTTCATAAAAGCGTCTTCCTAATTAAAAACCACTATGCAATTACATGATTTTGACAGATTGAGAAGCAAGGTCAGTGTTTTCATCGCTCTGCTTTAAGCGTGTAACTCACTCTTGAGGGCTTTGAATGAGAACGACAGAAAAGAGATGCTGTTCTTTATATGATCCCGCCAGACGTGGGAGAGAGCGAGAGAGAGAGAGAGAGAGAGAGAGCGAGAGAGAGAGAGAGAGAGAGAGAGAGAGAGAGAGAGAGAGAGAGAGAGAGCGAGAGAGAGAGAGAGAGAGAGAGAGAGAGAGAGAGAGAGAGAGAGAGAGAGAGAGAGAGAGAGAGAGAGAGAGAGAGTATTATATCAGCAAACAGAAGAAGTCAAGGATGTTTTAAATGCCCGTCTCTATTGTCTCCTGTAGGGACGGCCCTGACCAAACATCTCCTCAGATCGGTCAGTTCAGCGGGAGCTCGTCTCAGGAGTTTGTTTCCAGCACGTCCAATCAGATCCTGCTAAAGTTCCACAGCGACTTCAGCACCAGCGGATTCTTTGTTCTGCGTTTCCATGGTGAGCAGTTTCCCGCTTTAATGTTGCTCGTTCACCAGGGCTTGGTTTGCTGATGGTCTGTGTGTTGTTTGTTGTCAGGTTTGATTATCCTGGCTTATCCCCTCACGCCCACAGAACATGTTCTTTACATACGCTGTGAACGTACACATTCAGCTCAAACTGTGCCGTGAAATTGCATTATGTACATTCAGGTGTACATATGCTGTACTATATTCCTGTTTTTTTGTGTGACAGCGCCACCTATAGAGGAAAGCTGAATTAAAGGGATAGATGCACTTTTATGATGGACAGATGCACTTTTATGATGGACAGATGCACTTTTATGATGGACAGATGCACTTTTATGATGGACAGATGCACTTTTATGATGGATAGATGCACTTTTATGATGGATAGATACACTTTTATGATGGATAGATGCACTTTTATGATGGATAGATGCACTTTTATGATGGACAGATGCACTTTTATGATGGACAGATGCACTTTTATGATGGACAGATGCACTTTTATGATGGATAGATGCACTTTTATGATGATAGATGCACTTTTATCATGGATAGATGCACTTTTATGATGGATAGATGCACTTTTATGATGGACAGATGCACTTTTATGATGGACAGATGCACTTTTATGATGGACAGATGCACTTTTATGATGGACAGATGCACTTTTATGATGGATAGATGCACTTTTATGATGGACAGATGCACTTTTATGATGGACAGATGCACTTTTATGATGGACAGATGCACTTTTATGATGGACAGATGCACTTTTATGATGGATAGATGCACTTTTTATGATGGACAGATGCACTTTTATGATGGACAGATATACTTTTATGATGGATAGATACACTTTTATGATGGATAGATGCACTTTTATGATGGATAGATACACTTTTATGATGGATAGATGCACTTTTATGATGGATAGATACACTTTTATGATGGATAGATGCACTTTTATGATGGATAGATGCACTTTTATGATGGACAGATGCACTTTTATGATGGATAGATGCACTTTTATGATGGACAGATGCACTTTTATGATGGATAGATGCACTTTTATGATGACAGATGCACTTTTATCATGGATAGATACACTTTTATCATGGATAGATGCACTTTTATGATGGACAGATGCACTTTTATGATGGACAGATGCACTTTTATGATGGGCAGATGCACCTTTATGATGGATAGATGCACTTTTATCATGGATAGATGCACTTTTATGATGGATAGATACACTTTTATGATGGATAGATGCACTTTTATGATGGACAGATGCACTTTTATGATGGATAGATGCACTTTTATGATGGATAGATGCACTTTTATGATGGACAGATGCACTTTTATGATGGATAGATGCACTTTTATGATGGACAGATGCACTTTTATGATGGATAGATGCACTTTTATGATGACAGATGCACTTTTATCATGGATAGATGCACTTTTATGATGGACAGATGCACTTTTATGATGGACAAATGCACTTTTATGATGGGCAGATGCACTTTTATGATGGATAGATGCACTTTTATCATGGATAGATGCACTTTTATCTTGGATAGATGCACTTTTATGATGGACAGATGCACTTTTATGATGGATAGATGCACTTTTATGATGACAGATGCACTTTTATCATGGATAGATACACTTTTATCATGGATAGATGCACTTTTATGATGGACAGATGCACTTTTATGATGGACAGATGCACTTTTATGATGGGCAGATGCACCTTTATGATGGATAGATGCACTTTTATCATGGACAGATGCACTGTTATGATGGACAGATGCACTTTTATGATGGATGGACAGATGCACTTTTATGATGGACAGATGCACTTTTATGATGGACAGATGCACTTTTATGATGGATAGATGCACTTTTATGATGGACAGATGCACTTTTATGATGGACAGATATACTTTTATGATGAACAGATGCACTTTTATGATGGACAGATGCACTTTTATGATGGATAGATGCACTTTTATGATGGATAGATGCACTTTTATGATGGACAGATGCACTTTTATGATGGATAGATGCACTTTTATGATGGACAGATGCACTTTTATGATGGACAGATGCACTTTTATGATGGACAGATGCACTTTTATGATGAATGGACAGATGCACTTTTATGATGGACAGATGCACTTTTATGATGGACAGATGCACTTTTATGATGGATAGATGCACTTTTATGATGGACAGATGCACTTTTATGATGGATAGATGCACTTTTATGATGACAGATGCACTTTTATCATGGATAGATACACTTTTATCATGGATAGATGCACTTTTATGATGGACAGATGCACTTTTATGATGGGCAGATGCACCTTTATGATGGATAGATGCACTTTTATCATGGATAGATGCACTTTTATGATGGATAGATACACTTTTATGATGGATAGATGCACTTTTATGATGACAGATGCACTTTTATCATGGATAGATACACTTTTATCATGGATAGATGCACTTTTATGATGGACAGATGCACTTTTATGATGGGCAGATGCACCTTTATGATGGATAGATGCACTTTTATCATGGATAGATGCACTTTTATGATGGATAGATACACTTTTATGATGGATAGATGCACTTTTATGATGGACAGATGCACTTTTATGATGGATAGATGCACTTTTATGATGGATAGATGCACTTTTATGATGGACAGATGCACTTTTATGATGGATAGATGCACTTTTATGATGGACAGATGCACTTTTATGATGGATAGATGCACTTTTATGATGACAGATGCACTTTTATCATGGATAGATACACTTTTATCATGGATAGATGCACTTTTATGATGGACAGATGCACTTTTATGATGGACAAATGCACTTTTATGATGGGCAGATGCACTTTTATGATGGATAGATGCACTTTTATCATGGATAGATGCACTTTTATCATGGATAGATGCACTTTTATGATGGACAGATGCACTTTTATGATGGACAGATGCACTTTTATGATGGACAGATGCACTTTTATGATGGACAGATGCACTTTTATGATTAACAGATGCACTTTTATGATGGATAGATGCACTTTTATGATGGACAGATGCACTTTTATGATGGATAGATGCACTTTTATCATGGATAGATGCACTTTTATGATGGACAGATGCACTTTTATGATGGACAGATGCACTTTTATGATGGATAGATGCACTTTTATGATGGACAGATGCACTTTTATGATGGATAGATGCGCTTTTATCATGGATAGATGCACTTTTATGATGGACAGATGCACTTTTATGATGGACAGATGCACTTTTATGATGGACAGATGCTGGACAGATGCATTTTTATGATGGACAGATGCACTTTTATGATGGACAGATACACTTTTATGATGGATAGATGCACTTTTATGATGGACAGATACACTTTTATGATGGACAGATGCACTTTTATGATGGACAGATGCACTTTTATGATGGATAGATGCACTTTTATGATGGACAGATACACTTTTATGATGGATAGATGCACTTTTATGATGGATAGATGCACTTTTATGATGGATAGATACACTTTTATGGACTTTTCACAGCCATTATAAAGCTTGGAAGAGCCAGGACATTTTTTAATATAACTCTGATTGTGTTCGTCTGAAAGAAGAATGTCATATACACCTAGGATGACTTCAGGGTGAGTAAATCATGGGATAATTTTCATTTTTGGGTGAACTATCCCTTTAAACCTCAAACTGATGCAAAGACCAGACCCATTGAAATGATTACATTTTTTTATTATCTTTCCACCTTATTTTTAACAAAAGAACAGGTGCAGCCATTAAAATTTGAATGTTCGAGCCTTTCAGTGTCACACCAGATGTGATTTAAAGGCCGTGAGACGCATTAAAAAGCATCTTTTCCATGTCAATCAGAGTTTTTGTCCTAACCAGCAGCGACAATTCTACTTTAGAAACGGCTTCTGTTTCTGCGACGTTGTGGCTGGAACAACAATATATAAAGTATAACAATTATAATCTCAGATATGACTATGTGCTTTATTTGATGTTAAAAGCATCTAATGTGAGTTTGACATTTATAGCCGTACTGAAAGCGGTAATGGATCATTCACCTCAGATCATGAAAATAAATTAAAAGAAACAAGAACGAACATGTGTATTCTATAACATAGATGTTCCAAATGTTAAAATATTTATGAATTTGATTTTGTGCTTATCTATTTGGTTGTGAGTGCAGTGCGCTTGCAGAGAGACTCCGCCCACACTCTCTTCTGATTGGCTGTGGTTTGTGATTGATTTGGTTGTGAGTTCAGTGCGCTTGCAGAGAGACTCCGCCCACACTCTCTTCTGATTGGCTGTGGTTTGTTAATGATTTGGTTGTGAGTGCAGTGCGCTTGCAGAGAGACTCCGCCCCCACTCTCTTCTGATTGGCTGTGGTTTGTAATTGATTTGGTTGCGAGTGCAGTGCGCTTGCAGAGAGACTCCGCCCACACTCTCTTCTGATTGGCTGTGGTTTGTAATTGATTTGGTTGTGAGTGCAGTGCGCTTGCAGAGAGACTCCGCCCACACTCTCTTCTGATTGGCTGTGGTTTGTGATTGATTTGTTTGCGAGTGCAGTGCGCTTGGAGAGAGACTCCGCCCACACTCTCTTCTGATTGGCTGTGGTTTGTGATTGATTTGGTTGCGAGTGCAGTGCGCTTGCAGAGAGACTCCGCCCACATTATTTTAGCTGTTCATACCAGCTTTTTGATCTTGTAACCTGGTATTTGTTTTCATATTATTTTAAGTTATCAATGTACTAATAAACACACTAGATTGTGGTGCTAACAGTTTTACCGTTTACTGCACTTTAAGCCGGTCACATATCAGACGAGTTAAAGAAAAGCAACTACATGAACATGCACAAGTTGAAAAATAAGGTCTTTTGTTCAAAATAAACTGAATTTAAAACCAGAATATAAGGCTCATTGATAAAATTAGGTTAAATATTTAAAGAGGTTTACCAATGGTGTTGAGGGTTAGGGATTGTTTAGGAAAAAATACCAACTATTTAAATAATCAAACATTAATTCGTGAAAATGAATAATACAAAAGCAGAATTAATTAGTAATTGCTGTAAAACAGTATAAACAGCAAGTACATTAAAAAAAACGCTATGTTCCCAGAAGTGTTTCACATGGCTGCTTTCTGCTCTCTTGCTTTTTGTTTTTACTGCTCTCAAAAACACCGACCGGCTAGAAATGATATTACTTGTTTCTTTGGAAAATGGCTTCGATTATTGGCGCGGATGGCGCTGTAATGTGTTTGGAAACTTCCATCATCCGTAATAACACCTATTTCTGAACGAGCGGGAGCAGAAACATACGCAGTTGGCTTCTCTGGCAGAATCCCTGCTGTTATGAAACCTCATAAGTTACGGTTTGAAATGCACTATATTGTGTGCATCGTACAAACAGATGCATGTGCAGATGAACACAGATTGCATTTAGCATGCATAGGTTTTAATTAGAGCTGGGCAACGATTAATCACATCCAAAATATAAGTTTGTGTTTACAAAATATGCTGTGTATAATTATTTTGTATATATAAATAGACACATGCATGTATATATTTTACGAATTTTTGAAAATTTTATATATAAAATAAATTACGTACACATATATACACTCTAAAAAATGCTGGGTTGTTTAAACCCAAAGTTGGGTCAAATATGGACAACCCCAACTATTGGGTTGAAAATTTAAATATAAGACTTAACCCAACGGTTGGGTTTGTCCATATTTGACCCAACTTTGGCTTGAAACAACCCAGCATTTTTTAGAGTGTATACAGTATTTTGCAAATATTTCTTAAATACATGCATATGTGTGTATTTATATACACAAAATAATGATACACAGCACACACACATATATTATGCAAACACAAACTTTTATTTTGGATGCGATTGATCGTTGCCCCACACTAGTTTTAATTAGAATTAACTTTGGTTTTTGGTTTTACAATGAAATATGCATGCAATACTTTGTGTTTGACACTTTGCGATGCGCTCTAGGTTATTGAACAGAGCATTCAACGGGGGAAATATTATCTGATCACGACAGACGACCTTTAACCCCATCGGATTTCTCTAATCCGTTTCGCCGTTGTGATGGGAAAGTGTTATTCGATAAAGGACGATAATATGTGCGTTAGCATTTTTTCTGCTGATGCTTTTGAGGTTTACCAATAAAGCAATACAGCATAAGGAAGTTAAGTCAAGAGCTGCAAAGCACAAAGCTCGTTAGAATTTTAAAAGATAATAAAATAAGACGCTTGTGGTCCCAGAGCTGCCAAAATGCCCATTCTCCAGCTTGAAATTGCTTTTAATGTGTTAGCGTAGTAACAGCTGAGTTTGTCGTGAGTGTTTCTGTTTTCTCCTGATGATGAATTTTAAATGAGATGTGCTTTTGTTTATCAGTGGCGCCGTCTAACAATACAGAGGTCATTTAACTGTGTGTAAATCTTCATGATGTTAAGATACTGAGAGCGTTCGCTGGATGAAAACTCATTTAAACAAATCTTTAACTGTGTTATAACCTTCCTCGTACTCGTGTCGGCAGGATGAGCGAGCGCCACTCTTCTTCACTTCTTCAGTTCATCTATCCATTAAACGTTTACATGCGGACATTTTTATCATGTTTTATGTCTAATCATAACCAATAATAAGTACAGAAAATGTTAATGTTAATTTAATATATTTCATGTATACAGTGAAAAAAAAAAAACTTTTTAATTATTTTTCATTTTTATTATATTATTTTTTTCATTATTTTTATTAACCCCTTAACTTAATTTATTCATCTGAATTGTATTAATTCCACATTAATAGTTATTAAACAAATTATTACATTTAATAACAAATTATTAAATTTAATAACAAATTATTAAATTTAATAACAAATTAATAAATTTATTAGCAAATTAATTACATTTATTAGCAAATTTATTAAATTACTACATTTTAAATAAATAATTTTATGTTACAGCAAAACCACATTTGTATTATTTTGATAATATTTTTTAGCAGGTTGTTTAGCATGTACAATATATTTCTTTATATTTAATTGCATCTGTTAGCAAAATAATTGCATTGACATTTAAAATGAATACTTTTAATATTATAGTATTATCTTTCTTTTTGAATATGTATATATTCATGTATATATTAGGGCTGTCAAACGATTAATCACGATTAATCGCATCCAAAATAAAAGTTTGTGTTTACAAAATATATGTGTGTGTACTGTGTATCATTATTTTTAATACATAAATACCCACACATGCATGTGTATTTAAGAAATATTTGCATGTATATACAGTATATAGACTGAATGTAGCCTATATATAATGTATATTTTATATAAATATAAGCATTTTATATATAAATAACATATTTTTCTCAAATATATACATGTGTGCAGTTATATACAAAATAATTAAACACAGTACACACACATATATCATGTAAACACAAACTTTTATTTTGGATGCAATTAATCGTTTGACAGTCCTAATATATACACTCTAAAAAATGCTGGGTTGTTTCAACCTAAATTTGGGTCAAATATGGACAAACCCAAATGTTGGGTTAAAAATGTAATTTAAAATTTTAACCCAACTTTAACTTTCACTTTCAACTGTAAATTTTTTAATTACCGGTACATTTTAACCCAACATTTGGGTTTGTCCATATTTGACCCAAATTTGGGTTGAAACAACCCAGCATTTTTTAGAGTATATATATATATATGAACATAATTTCCCAGCATTGCTGCTCTAAAGCATGTAGTTTGTATAAACAATTCTTAAAATGTGTGAATTATACATCTTAGTGAGGGAATATGACATGTTCTGCTCAACATCTTACCTCTTCAGAAGATGTTTCATCAAAACAGTGATTATTATCATAACACACCAGTGATAGAAGGTGCTTAAATCCTCTTTCAGAAACGCATTGCAATTAGACAATGTGCATAATGAGTGTTGTCAAGGCAGATGCTGAGACTGTGATTATGATTCATACTCTCGTGTAATTGTGTTGTGCATTTAGAAAAGCTCCAGTGACAGGTGTGATGATTTAAGATGTAATTGTGTGGGTTGTTTTAAAGCGTTATCACTTAAACAAGCAACTAAACATCACGTATCTCGCTCGTCTCGTCCCCAGCTTACCAACTCCGTGTGTGTCAACCTCCCGCACTCGTCGCCAACGCAGAGATCCTGGCGGAAGATGATGAATTCCAAATTGGTAAGAACTATTTTCCATTTTTTTATTCTTTATTAAGCTTTACATAAACAGTGAACCATTAACAGCAATACCATATGTTGAAACAAAACTTCACATTGCCCTCATTCCTGAATGTTATAAGTACAAGTCAGACATGTTGTCCTGAATATATAAATAAAGACATGTAAACGTATGAATGCATAAACGCGAGAAAAGAGAAAAATAAATGAAATGAAATGACTAGATTAAATTAACTTGATAAGAATGCATACAAATTATGCATACGTTTACATGTCATATACCTATACAGACATTTTACTGTATTTTTGCGGTAAGTTACTGTAAGTTCCCCTTTACAGTAGCACTGCTGCTTTTGCGTAAACAGAAAAGTACTGCAAATACCCATATACAGTAAGTTACAGTAAATCTCATAAAAAATACCCACAATGCAGTGCATATTACAGTAGTTAACCGTAAATAATGTAAATGGTATTTTACCGTGCTTTTTTTGCGGTAAGTAACTGTAAAATTACGGCACAGTTTTACAGTCTACATAAAGAGAAACTATATGTACATATATAATTAAACATATGTTTAATGCTTACACAGGTGAAACTCGAAAAATTAGAATATGGTGCAAAAGTTCATTTATTTCAGTAATTCAACTTAAAAGGTGAAACAAATATATTATATAGACTCATTACATGCAAAGTGAGATATTTCAAGCCTTTATTTGTTATAATTGTGATGATTATGGCTTACAGATATGAAAACCGTTTCACAATATTCTAATTTTGAATTTGGGGTTTTCATAAGCTGTAAGCCATAATCATCAAAATTATAACAAATAAAGGCTTGAAATATCTCATTTTGCATGTAATGAGTCTATATAATATATTAGTTTCACCTTTTAAGTTGAATTACTGAAATAAATGAACTTTTGCACCATATTCTAATTTTTCGAGTTTCACCTGTATACGTATACACACACACACACACATTCATACATCTATGACCACACATATTCACACACTCCTACCATGTCCTTACATACTTGCAACAACCCACTTATGTTCATTAGAAAATAAATTACTCTAAATAAGTAAAGGAATATCTGAATGGGAAGAAGAACTGTAAATGCCGCTTCTCTTATGTAGCGATGGATAATACTCGTTCCCTGTGACATTAACATTAACGAGAACTAAACCGAAAGGCAAAGTAATCTTTATTAACCCAGTTGTTAAAATAACACACCATATCTAAGCCTAGTGGAAGCACGCAGGACCAGCGTTTGATGATCATGTGTGTGTGTGTGTAGATTTATCACGCATCAAGAAGTGCCCACCTTCACATTCCAGCGCTTCTTATTTAATGTGAAAGAAAATGCCTCTTTCTGTGGGGAAAATAACACCGACGCTCTGCATTTGTCATCATTACTGTCACGAGTGTGTAAGCAGTCAGGTCTTAATTAGCTAATGTGTTGTTGTTGAGCACTATCTGCAGTGGGAAAGAAAGATGTGTGTGTGTTTGTGTGTGTGTGTGTGTGTGTGTGTGTGTGTGTGTGTGTGTGTGTGTGTGTGTGTGTGTGTGTGTGTGTGTGTGTGTGTGTGTGTGTGTGTGTGATTGCTCAACAGGAGACATCATCAGGTACCGGTGCCTGCCGGGCTTCTCGCTGCTCGGGTCCGAGATCTTGACCTGTCGGCTGGGCGAGAGACTCCAGATGGATGGTCCTCCGCCCGTGTGCCAGGGTGAGTTTGGCAGCGCATTCGACACATGTCTCGTTTGTGTGTGTGTGTTCGTGCTGATGTCGTGTCTCGAGTCGTTAGCTCTGCCGCTAGTTGTTAGGCTCTTTTGGACTTGCGGATTAGGGAAACTGTAGTAGAGGGATGCTAAAGGCCCACTGAAGTCCCCCTGTGGTGAAAATCCAGCTTTTAATGTTGTTTATACATCTATGTGGTGTTTGTAATACGCTTAACCCACGTGTAAGTTCATAAGTCGACGTATTTCCTCCTTAAAACTGCAGTGAACCAAAGACAGTCTCAAAAACACGGTTTGAAATCGCTGGTGTTTCTGACGTCACAAACGACCTTGTAACCAATCAGATCAACGTGTGATCGTCAACCAGTGGATCTCTGAGCTGAGCGAGTGAGTGGAGGCGGGGCTCATTTGCATATTCATAGAACCGCGAATACTAAATGAGGCAAGGGTGTCGAGTTACATTCAAGATATTTTAAGGCATGCAAATGTATTTTTTAGGGAAAAAACGCTTAATTATGTCATTTTGTGATCAAAGATGAGTTTTAAGGGATTAATGATTGACTTCAGGGGGACTTTAAGGGTAAAAAAGAAGTTTAAGATGCATTAACAGCTGACATCCACAATGCGGAGAGCGGCGTTTAGATGAATATGTAAATTTCTGCTGCGCTTTCCTCTTGAAAAAAATAAATAAAAACACAAAAAAATGACAGTGGTGAGAAAACAGCGGATCAGAAAGCATCTGATTATAGCGATGTGAATATGTTTGCAGCAGCTCAAGTGAAGTCACGTCACCTTTATTAATACTGCAGATTGTTTAAAAGCAAGCAGCTTTACATTTTTAAAGATGAGAAACAGTGTCAGTGTTGCTTTTAATTACAATCACAGCTCCAGTTTCTACAATAAAGCGTCTCTCCAGTGTGTTCATGTTTTTACTCGCGTCTGACCTCAACGGACTGAACTGAAGAAGGCGGAGCCTCAGAGCCACACCCACTTATGACATCATCACCACGGACCAATGGGAGTTGTTGGAAGGTGTTTACCAGCCAGAGCAAAACTTGTACAGAAACACAACCTGCTTCGAACTCTCAAAACAAATACTAAAATAACTGAACTGGTTTCGTTTTAAATTGTCTCACCAGTTTGAGCTTGAAGTATATCAGCGGCTTAAAGCTTAAAGTGTAACTTCACCCCTTTTCAACACGCGTTGTATTGTTGCAATGTCGGTAGTGTGTTTACTTTAAATATGTAAATGTTTTCCTCTCTGTTTAGCCTAAAACACTGTGTTCATGCTCATCCAGTTTGAAATGTTGACTACAAACATGGAGGTTTTGCACCCGGAACAATCCACCTTATTCCTGCGCCCCATGATGCTTTGCGCGAATTATGGGTGTAACTTCCGTTAAGCTGTAAACAATCAGTGAAAGGCTCGCTCTAAGAACGCAATACGTTAAAAAAGTGTCACAATGAGATGACATTAATCGACTCACCCTTCAACCATCGGACATTAAAATGAAATTTAAAAGTTTAAAAGAATCAACAAGGTACTTTCAACAGACCAAAAATAGCCCCAAAAGCGCGAGTCTTTGGTTAAATATCACTGTAGTAGGCAAATATATTTTATAACAAGCCTTAATCAAAAATATTCCTTAACTTCAGCATTACGTGACACTATATCAAAGTGATTTCTGTCATTTTGACAGATTATAAATTGCATTTACCTGTGAAAACAAACCTGGAGAGAGACGTGAGGATTTGAGGAGAATAACGAGAGATTCTTCGTGCATTCCAGTGAATTATTATCGTAAATTAAATTCGGGAGAACAGACCATAAATGTGCCGTATATGTTGTACTTTTTCCATACTTTTACAGCGGATTGCAAAGGAAAAAATAAAAATCATCATGAGGAGAAGAAAGCATGCAGCGACTGAAAAGAGCTCTTGCCGTAGATATTCTTGTTATATGTCAGTGTCACGTTAAAATACCAAGTATAACGTTATTCTCATGATGTCTGAAAATAAATCATGAAGGAAAATTGACAGCTCATCCAGTCAAACTGACGGATCAGCTTTATTTGTAGGGCAACCTTATGATTTTTAATGATTCGTTTCAGCCTTTTTGTATGGAAGTTTCCCAAACCGGAAGTGCCACTCATAATTCAAAACGCAGTAAGGTCGTCATGAATAAGGTGGATACAAGTCGACACCATTATGACTTAAAGTTTATTAAGAGGTATTTCCTACTAAAGCAAGGCGGTATTTGACTCTGGTCACGCTTATCCAATAGGAGCAGAGTGGGCGTGGCCGGCAACATGCCCAGTGCATTATGGGAATTGAAGTTTTCCTTCCTATGGCATCGTGTTGAGTAGCTCTGCAAAATTGCACTCCACAAAACTGTTTATTAAACATAAAATGTTCTGATTGAGTGATGTCACATTTCCACTTTCAGTGAGAACAGGCAAATTACTTGTCAGAGGAAACTTGTCACGTCTCGTCACGTTGGGTAAAAGTACATTATGAGGGCAAGAAACATTTATTTTAAGCTTGACATTATAAGTGGTCTTCAGGGGGGGGGGGAAATAAAGTGTAAAATAAAGTGATGATAAAGTGAAAATGGTTCCTTTTGGGAAATGTATAATCATAGAACATGATGATGCAAGTAGTGTAGGTGACTGTATTCAGATGATGTTTTAGCCAACATTGACTGGTTTGAAAAACTTACAGTCTCCAGCTAAAATAAACACTGGCAATAAAACCAGCAAAACTTATTCCTTTATTATGATTAATAAAGACCTCAAAACTCTTTTACCATAATGCATGCTTTAAACGAATTAGCATGAAATAACAAGCTCCATATGCTTGTTTTTTTACTTGTTCGTCAGCTCACTTAGTACAGCATTGCACGTCACATGATAAAAGAGCTTAAAGACTCGGAGAAGCACGCTAGACTGCAGAAAATGCATTGGCTTTTGTTAACACTATCAGGTTTAGTATTATTTTGAACTGGTTTAGCCTCGTGCATGAGTTTCCAGTGAGTCCGTGTTGGTTCCTGCAGTCTTTAACACACGTTCGTTTGGTTTCTTCGCAGTGCAATGTCCCGACAGCGAGGTTCTGTTCGACTCGACGGGTGTGATCCTGAGTCCGGGTTACCCCGACAGCTACCCCAACCTTCAGATGTGCTCATGGATGATCAACGTGGAGAAGGGCTACAACATCACACTGCACTTTGAACTCTTCCAGACGGAGAAGGAGTTTGATATTCTGGAGATCTTTGATGGTGGGTTTGAATTATTCCTCATATTCAGGCATCATCTGTGAAACTGAATATTGCACACATTATTCTCCGGCCTGTCGCAACTCTGACACTTTTCTGGAAATTTCTAAATGAAATTGGGAGCCTCGGGAATCTGTTTGAGTCGCTTTTTTAGATCCACGACCATTACGAGAGAAATATTTCCCCTCTAAAAAACTCATTTAGGACCTGCAGATATGCAAAACGCTGGGAAGCTTGAGTATTTCTTGATAGCGAGGCAATGGCAAAGACAATTCGGAATACATTCAGAGTGTTGTTAGCGCTAATTACTTAAGTGCTTGCAATCAGCAAATGACCCTATTACTCATCATTGATTGGATGCTCATTAATGCCCATGGCATTTGCAGAGACCCCGTGGAATAGGAATTGAGAAGCAATGGCAATTTCCGTCTCTCAGACCAGCTTTTGTGTGCATGTTTTGCAACGAGGCCATTTTTGCAGCTCCTTCCCCAGTGTCTTAAAGTCCCCCTGTGGTGAAAGTCACGGTTTTAATGTTGTTTATATGCCGATGTGGTGTTTTCTAAGCTAAATTCCCCAGTCGACAGCATTGCTGAGTATTTTCTCCTTAAAACTGCAGTGTCCCAAAGACAGTCTTGAAACCGCCCCTGTTTCCTACATCACAAACATGTGACCAATCCCGTCACGTGTGGGCGGGGCTTTCCTCCAATGACTTTCTATCCGTGCGACTCAACTATACATCCTAAACAGTCAGAGATATGGGTGTAACAATATATCGTGTTACAATATATCACAATACAAAAATGCAACGATATGTATCGTGTATAGACTAGTTCAAATGAAAAGTACTGTGTGTGAAAAAATTCAAGTTTACAGAGTTTTAGTGTCAGCACTACATTGAACTACTATATATAATGTTGATTATAATGTATAATAATGCAATGGGGGAATATCTGTGGGTCCTGATAATGCTAAATGTCTGATGTTACCAGTAAAAAGTGGCCGACTTTATTTTAAATATATCTAGTCAGTAAAAGAGTGCAAGAATATTTGTCTAAAATAATTATGTATTTTCAGCTTCAGAATCATGAGTATCTAGTGTCTCTATTGTCCTGTGCTTTGGGTTTCCAGCACTGAGTCCAAGCCTGTTCATTTACACACACAATGTACAGGCGAAACACAAAAAATTAGAATATGGTGCAAAAGTTCATTTATTTCAGTAATTCAACTTAAAAGGTGAAACTTTTAAATATATAATATATTATATAGACTCATTACATGCAAAGTGAGATATTTCAAGCCTTTATTTGTTATAATTGTGATGATTATGGCTTATGAAAACATTTTCACAATATTCTAATTTTGAATTTGGGGTTTTCATAAGCTGTAAGCCATATTTATCAAAATGATAACAAATAAAGGCTTGAAATATCTCACTTTGCATGTAATGAGTCTATATAATATATTAGTTTCACCTTTTAAGTTGAATTACTGAAATAAATGAACTTTTGCACCATATTCTAATTTTTTGAGTTTCACCTGTAATTTTAAATTTAGCATTTTAATCAACAGTATATTTTTTGTTAACCTTTTATCATATCTCATGGAGTCACGAGGGTCCCGTCACACCGCTAGTGTGTGAGATTAGAATAAGTGTGTCCCAAAGCACAGTGTGTTGAGAAGAGTATGCCACAATGGTCCGGAACTGCTCCATTACAATCGTCTCTGATTGAAGAATTTCTTTATTTTTGATTTATTTGCTCAATGCATTATTTGTGCATGTGTTTCTGTAGGGCCTAATGTTTACAGTCAGAGTCTTGCGGTGTTGAGTGGAGATCAGCGCGTGCCGTTTAACATCACCACGACGGGTCACCAGCTGTTCCTGCGCTGGTCGTCCGATCACGGCACCAACAAGAAGGGCTTCCGGATCGCTTACGTGGGTGAGTATCAAAGTATGTATCCCGGATCGGTAATTCCTTTCAGTTCTGTGTGTGTCTCTCGTAACCTTCTGTCTGTCCGGCCCATGACGTGTGCGTTTGAGTCAATGTCCCATCTGTCCGTGTCTTTGTGTCCAAATGTGTGTGTATCTGTATGTAACTGTGTCCGGAAATGTAGCAGAAATGGCTTCTGTCATCCAAAAATTTGATTTATGGTTTAAATATTACATTCTATGACAATATAATGTAATAATTAAACCTTAAAAACAAATTGTGGACGACGCATCCCGCTTGTGCAGCATGTAACATATTGACACAAAAATAATTAGTGTACATTTATGTGGCTGAATGCATAAGAAAGATGACATTTTTCAAATGTTTTCAGAAAGACGCTGATCAAATATTAAATAAATAAATGCAAATATTCAGCGAATATTGAAATATGTAATTTTAAAATGAATTAAAGCATCAGAAAAATACTTTTTGGCAAACCAGTGATGAATGCCAGAACCAAAGCTTTGATATAGTGTTAAAATAAATCTAGAAAACACAATAAAGTGTTATTTTTATATCTAGAAATCTAAAGGATGGTATAATCGATCTCATCTCCTATGATTTTTTTTTTTTTAAGTAAGTAAAACTTGATTTTGATGCTCCTAACAGACTATAAGTAACTTTACAACTGTCTACATGTCAACTTATTCTTATTCTAACTCTAACTAACACTCTAATGAGAGATGTAGGTGCAAAGTTACTTATAGTCAGTAGAGTGTCTGAAGTGGACTATTAAACTAAAGTGTAATCAAAAATGATATCATTAAATTGATTGTCATCTTAAATGTATTATAACTTGAGTGAAATTTAATTAAACTCTATTGGGAATGGCGTAATTGCATAATTGTAGGGCAAGATCTCTAATTAATGTGGTGAAAAGGCAATGAGTTATAATATTTCGTTTGGTAATTTATTAATTTAATATACTTTATTAAATCCAAAGAAAGTTGCAACTAAACAATTTACTATAGTCTAATGAGTTCATTCAATACATCTTGGATTAGTATTATTATTATTTAAATAATACTAGACGATGATATTATTATCTAGAATTATTTCAAAATAAATAGCCATCCATATAGGGATCTCGGCTAGGGCTCCGAAATGCATATTTTAATGCAAATTTCTGGACGATGCATAAATACATTGCTAGATGGAAACACCAAGATGTGAATAAAAATTCCAAAATGTGCATAAAAATGCTGAAGTGGATTTATGCACATAAACTGCCAGTCTATAATGCATAAAATAACCACATTGCATTAACACAAATGATCAATATTTCCCTTCTTAATGCAATTTAAATAAACTCTAAAATCTGAATGTTAAATTGAATAACATGAAGTTGAACTGCTTAATCAGCTTGTTTCCGTCAGACTTGAATGTGTGTGTGTGTGTGTGTGTGTGTGTGTGTGCGTGTGTGTGTGCGTGTGTGTGTGCGTGTGTGTTTGTGTGTGTGTGTGTGTGTCTGTGCGTGCGCGCGTGTGTGTGTGTGTGTGTGTGTGTGTGTGTGTGTGTGTGTGTGCGTGCGTGCGTGCGTGTGTGTGTGTGTGTGTGTGTGTGTGTGTGTGTGTGTGTGTGTGTGTGTGTGTGTGTGATGAAGCACGTCGAATATGTTTTCAAACCCTGCTTTAGTAGTTCATGCCATTATTTGACTGTATTATGAAAGCGTCTAGCATTTTATTTATGCATCGTCCAGAAATTTGCATTAAAATATGAGCTGGAGCATTTCGGAGCCCTAGCCGAGATCCCTATATGGATCACTATTTATTTTTAAATAATGCTAGATAATAATATTATCGTCTAGTATTATTTAAATAACAATACTAATCTCAAGATGTATTGAATGAATTTATTAGACTATAGTAAATTGTTTAGTTTACTTTTGCAACTTTCTTTGCATTTAATAAAATATATTAAATTAATAAATTACCAAACGAAATATTATAACTGCGTTCAGAACATCCTCAAACATTCAAAGTCCAAATTATGATGTGTAAGAATACAATAAAGTAGATGGATTGTGCCATTTCATAATTCAGTGACACTTTACTTAAAACCTTTATATATAATGCATGCAAAGTATTTTAATGCATTAACTAGCCTCGTAATGCACCTTATGAATAATTGTAACTGCAGTTATAATGTTATATATTCATAGAACACCTTTAGAAAGTATAATGCATTAAAACACACGACAAACAACCAGTTTCAGATGCAACAAGGAATCTGTAAATATTATAATGCATTTAACTTTAGTTATTTATTTAATGCATTATAATGTGCATTATGAACACCATTATTATAATGCATTGAGCATAATGCAGTGAAGTAAAATGTTAGCGGATCTGAAAGTTGAATAATAAACATTCACAATTATGACTTATACTTTATATCAATCTGTCATATATATTTAATGAACATGCTCAACTTTAAAAAGGTTTCCCATGATAATAATTGTATGGTTTACTGGTTCAGCTCATAAACGAACGTCCATTCATTTATAGTGCTGATATTTTGCATAACCTCAATAGAAACTATTATTTTTTTTATTTGTGCAGTGTTTTTATTCTAGCTTTTCTGTAATCTTGTCGTTTCATATATATTTGATTTATGAAGAGATATAATGCATTATAACATGCATTATGAATACGTTTATAATGCATTATACATAAAGGCTTTAAGTAAAGTGTTACCCATAATTATTTTTCAGCAACATGTTTTTTTAGTGTTAAAGCAAGAACATGAATACACATGTGTCCGTCTAGATATAAATCTACAGGTGAAACTCGAAACATTAGAATATGGTGCAAAAGTTCATTTATTTCAGTAATTCAACTTAAAAGGTGAAACTAATATATTATATAGACTCATTACATGCAAAGTGAGATATTTCAAGCCTTTATTTGTTATAATTGTGATGATTATGGATTACAGCTTATGAAAACCCCAAATTCAAAATTAGAATATTGTGAAAAGGTTTTCATATCTGTAAGCCATAATCATCACAATTATAACAAATAAAGGCTTGAAATATCTCACTTTGCATGTAATGAGTCTATATAATATATTAGTTTCACCTGTATATTCCCGCTGGTAACTCTAACATTGTTGAGGCTTCACTTGTAAATATGATCTTGAAGGCAGGGTTATTGCAGCCCTGTTCAGACACAGGTGTGTGTGTGTGTGTGTGTGTGTGTGTGTGTGTGTGTGTGTGTGTTGCTGATGGGTGATCAGTGTGTAACGCCGCCTCCCGTCGACAGCGCTGTACTGCAGGTGTGTGTGTGTGTGTGTGTGTGTGTGTTGCTGATGGGTGATCAGTGTGTAACGCCGCCTCTCGTCGACAGCGCTGTACTGCAGGTGTGTGTGTGTGTGTGTGTGTGTGTGTGTGTGTGTGTTGCTGATGGGTGATCAGTGTGTAACGCCGCCTCTCGTCGACAGCGCTGTACTGCAGGTGTGTGTGTGTGTGTGTGTGTGTGTGTGTGTGTGTGTGTGTGTGTGTGTGTTGCTGATGGGTGATCAGTGTGTAACGCCGGCTCTCGTCGACAGCGCTGTACTGCAGGTGTGTGTGTGTGTGTGTGTGTGTGTGTGTGTGTGTGTGTGTGTGTGTGTGTGTTGCTGATGGGTGATCAGTGTGTAACGCCGCCTCTCGTCGACAGCGCTGTACTGCAGGTGTGTGTGTGTGTGTGTGTGTGTGTGTGTGTGTGTGTGTGTGTGTGTGTTGCTGATGGGTGATCAGTGTGTAACGCCGCCTCTCGTCGACAGCGCTGTACTGCAGGTGTGTGTGTGTGTGTGTGTGTGTTGCTGATGGGTGATCAGTGTGTAACGCCGCCTCTCGTCGACAGCGCTGTACTGCAGGTGTGTGTGTGTGTGTGTGTGTGTGTGTGTGTGTTGCTGATGGGTGATCAGTGTGTAACGCCGCCTCTCGTCGACAGCGCTGTACTGCAGTGTGTGTGTGTGTGTGTGTGTGTGTGTGTGTGTGTTGCTGATGGGTGATCAGTGTGTAACGCCGCCTCTCGTCGACAGCGCTGTACTGCAGTGTGTGTGTGTGTGTGTGTGTGTGTGTGTGTGTGTGTTGCTGATGGGTGATCAGTGTGTAACGCCGCCTCTCGTCGACAGCGCTGTACTGCAGTGTGTGTGTGTGTGTGTGTGTGTGTGTGTGTGTGTGTGTGTGTGTTGCTGATGGGTGATCAGTGTGTAACGCCGCCTCTCGTCGACAGCGCTGTACTGCAGGTGTGTGTGTGTGTGTGTGTGTGTGTGTTGCTGATGGGTGATCAGTGTGTAACGCCGCCTCTCGTCGACAGCGCTGTACTGCAGGTGTGTGTGTGTGTGTGTGTGTGTGTGTGTGTGTGTGTGTTGCTGATGGGTGATCAGTGTGTAACGCCGCCTCTCGTCGACAGCGCTGTACTGCAGGTGTGTGTGTGTGTGTGTGTGTGTGTGTGTGTGTGTGTGTGTGTGTGTTGCTGATGGGTGATCAGTGTGTAACGCCGCCTCTCGTCGACAGCGCTGTACTGCAGTGTGTGTGTGTGTGTGTGTGTGTGTGTGTGTGTTGCTGATGGGTGATCAGTGTGTAACGCCGCCTCTCGTCGACAGCGCTGTACTGCAGGTGTGTGTGTGTGTGTGTGTGTGTTGCTGATGGGTGATCAGTGTGTAACGCCGCCTCTCGTCGACAGCGCTGTACTGCAGTGTGTGTGTGTGTGTGTGTGTGTGTGTGTGTGTGTGTGTGTGTGTGTGTGTGTGTTGCTGATGGGTGATCAGTGTGTAACGCCGCCTCTCGTCGACAGCGCTGTACTGCAGGTGTGTGTGTGTGTGTGTGTGTGTGTGTGTGTGTGTGTGTTGCTGATGGGTGATCAGTGTGTAACGCCGCCTCTCGTCGACAGCGCTGTACTGCAGTGTGTGTGTGTGTGTGTGTGTGTGTGTGTGTGTGTGTGTGTGTGTGTGTGTTGCTGATGGGTGATCAGTGTGTAACGCCGCCTCTCGTCGACAGCGCTGTACTGCAGGTGTGTGTGTGTGTGTGTGTGTGTGTGTGTGTGTGTGTGTTGCTGATGGGTGATCAGTGTGTAACGCCGCCTCTCGTCGACAGCGCTGTACTGCAGGTGTGTGTGTGTGTGTGTGTGTGTGTGTTGCTGATGGGTGATCAGTGTGTAACGCCGCCTCTCGTCGACAGCGCTGTACTGCAGGTGTGTGTGTGTGTGTGTGTGTGTGTGTGTGTGTGTGTGTTGCTGATGGGTGATCAGTGTGTAACGCCGCCTCTCGTCGACAGCGCTGTACTGCAGGTGTGTGTGTGTGTGTGTGTGTGTGTGTTGCTGATGGGTGATCAGTGTGTAACGCCGCCTCTCGTCGACAGCGCTGTACTGCAGGTGTGTGTGTGTGTGTGTGTGTGTGTGTGTGTGTGTGTGTGTGTGTGTGTGTTGCTGATGGGTGATCAGTGTGTAACGCCGCCTCTCGTCGACAGCGCTGTACTGCAGGTGTGTGTGTGTGTGTGTGTGTGTGTGTGTGTGTGTGTGTGTGTGTGTGTGTTGCTGATGGGTGATCAGTGTGTAACGCCGCCTCTCGTCGACAGCGCTGTACTGCAGTGTGTGTGTGTGTGTGTGTGTGTGTGTGTGTGTGTGTGTGTGTGTGTGTTGCTGATGGGTGATCAGTGTGTAACGCCGCCTCTCGTCGACAGCGCTGTACTGCAGGTGTGTGTGTGTGTGTGTGTGTGTGTTGCTGATGGGTGATCAGTGTGTAACGCCGCCTCTCGTCGACAGCGCTGTACTGCAGTGTGTGTGTGTGTGTGTGTGTGTGTGTGTGTGTGTGTGTGTGTGTTGCTGATGGGTGATCAGTGTGTAACGCCGCCTCTCGTCGACAGCGCTGTACTGCAGGTGTGTGTGTGTGTGTGTGTGTGTGTGTGTGTGTTGCTGATGGGTGATCAGTGTGTAACGCCGCCTCTCGTCGACAGCGCTGTACTGCAGGTGTGTGTGTGTGTGTGTGTGTGTGTGTTGCTGATGGGTGATCAGTGTGTAACGCCGGCTCTCGTCGGCAGCGCTGTACTGCAGGTGTGTGTGTGTGTGTGTGTGTGTGTGTGTTGCTGATGGGTGATCAGTGTGTAACGCCGCCTCTCGTCGACAGCGCTGTACTGCAGTACGCCGGACTCTCCTCAGCACGGCTTCGTCCTCAGTCAGACCGGTGGACACGTCAACAGCGTCGTGCGCTGGGCCTGCGACCGCGGATACCGGCTCATCGGGAACAACTCGGCCGTCTGTAGGAGAACAGCACTCGCTCATCTGGCCTGGGACTCCAGTGTGCCCGCGTGCCAAGGTGCTTACACACACACACACACACACACTCGCTCATCTGGCCTGGGACTCCAGTGTGCCCGCGTGCCAAGGTGCTTACACACACACACACACACACACTCGCTCATCTGGCCTGGGACTCCAGTGTGCCCGCGTGCCAAGGTGCTTACACACACACACACACACACACACACACTCGCTCATCTGGCCTGGGACTCCAGTGTGCCCGCGTGCCAAGGTGCTTACACACACACACACACACACTCGCTCATCTGGCCTGGGACTCCAGTGTGCCCGCGTGCCAAGGTGCTTACACACACACACACACACACACACACACACACACACACACACACACACGCTCATCTGGCCTGGGACTCCAGTGTGCCCGCGTGCCAAGGTGCTTACACACACACACACACACACACACACACACACACACAATCGCTCATCTGGCCTGGGACTCCAGTGTGCCCGCGTGCCAAGGTGCTTACACACACACACACACACACACACACTCGCTCATCTGGCCTGGGACTCCAGTGTGCCCGCGTGCCAAGGTGCTTACACACACACACACACACACACACACACTCGCTCATCTGGCTTGGGACTCCAGTGTGCCCGCGTGCCAAGGTGCTTACACACACACACACACACACACACACACTCGCTCATCTGGCCTGGGACTCCAGTGTGCCCGCGTGCCAAGGTGCTTACACACACACACACACACTCGCTCATCTGGCCTGGGACTCCAGTGTGCCTGCGTGCCAAGGTGTTTACACACACACACACACACACACACACACACACACACACACACACACACACACACACACACACACACACACACACACACACACACACACACCCTCGCTCATCTGGCCTGGGACTCCAGTGTGCCAAGGTGTTTCTACAATCACACACACACACACACACACACACACACACACAGTTATCGCTTGCTTTCACCTTCACTGGACAAACTCACAGGTCTGAACTGGGATTGTGTTTTTACATTCACTATCATTCAAACGTTTGGGTTTATGATGATGTTAAATGAAGTATTTTCTGCTCACCAAGGGTGCATTTAGTTGATCAAAATACAGTCAAAAAATTGTGAAATATTATTATGATTTAAAAATTCTGCTGTTTTCTATGTGAATATACATATAATTAATGAATTATTTAATTATTAGAAATTTAATGTAATCATTTAAATTAATGCTTTTCATCATCAATGATACATTACATTGATTAAAAGTGACATAAATACATTTATAATGTTACAAAAAGATTCTATATCAAATAAATGCAGTTCTTTTGAACTTCCTATTCATCAGAGAATAATGAAAAATGTGTATATATAATCATTATTAAGAATATTATTAATAATTGAGCTTCAAATCATTATTAGAGTGATTTCTGAAGGATCATGTGACACTGAAGACTGGAGTAATGATGCTGAAAATTCAGCTTTGATCACAGGAATAAATTACACTTTACTGTATATTCACATAGAAAACAGATTTTTTAAATCATAGTAATATTTCACAATTTTTTTACTGTATTTTGATAAAATAAATGCACCTTTGGAGAGCAGTAGAAACTCTTTAAAAAACATCCGACCCCAAACTCTTGAATGATAGTGTATATACTTTATATATTGCATATAACAGCATAAAGCAGAGAGAAATATTAGAGCAAAAGAAGTGTTGTCCAAAGGGCTTGAATCAAAAAATACATTTGTTCAAAGTATAATAACAATAAAAAGAAAGCAAAAGCCATTAATAACGGGTAAATGGGTTACTGAGAAGCAGATGAGTGTTTAAGCGGAGTTTTAACTCTATAATAATAGAGCAGACGGTTCAAGATCGCAGGACCTCGTGTGTTTTAATCCTGAAAACCGTCCAGGACGAGAATCTGCCAAGAAAATATTACATTAGCATATTTAAAGGATGTTCATTTACATTTTGAATGTGTAGTTTCTGAAAGCGTGGATTGCTCAGAGATGATCGTTATACAATATAAAAGTCAGTGTCAATATAATAAGCATAAATTAAAAAGTTGGTTTACCCAAAAGTGAACCGACCGAGTGAGTAAATAACAGGAGTGTCTATTCTGGATGAACTATTCCTCTTTTGTTGAATATTAAAGTGATTATTTCTTCTAAAGACTGCATTGCCAAAATATGTAATACGTTTATTTTCTTTCTTTTTCTTTTTGTTGTTGTTTATTCTGGGTGTAATTAAGATTGAGTTGCTGCACAGGTTGTGTGTGTCAGATGCCAACATCTCTGATCAATCCACTCTTTGTTTTATGTTAATTAATACGGTTTGCTTTCTGCTGGGTTTTTAATGAAAGCTTTGTTGTTTTGTTGGGTTTATTCGATTATAATTTAAGCGCTCAGTAATTGGACAACGTATTATTCTTCATCACTGTATTGACGTCGCTTTTAATTACACATTTCTGCCGTTCTGGCTAATTACAGTCCGAGACCTTTACTCAGTCCGTGGCTCTGCTGTATTTGAAGAATGCATTTTTATTAATAATATATATATATATATATACATACACACACATGCATGCATGTATATATTTAAGAAAAATGTGTTATTTATATATAAAATATTTATATTTCTTTATAATATACATTATATATACAGTATATACATGCAGATATTTCTTAAATATGCATGTGTGTGTGTATATTTATATATACTAAATACACAGTACACACACATATATTATGAAAACACAAACTTATTTTGGATGCGATTAATCATATCTTATATACACTCACCTAAAGGATTATTAGGAACACCATACTAATACTGTGTTTGTCCCCCTTTGCCTTCAGAACTGCCTTAATTCTACGTGGCATTGATTCAACAAGGTGCTGAAAGCATTCTTTAGAAATGTTGGCCCATATTGATAGGATAGCATCTTGCAGTTGATGGAGATTTGTGGGATGCACATCCAGGGCACGAAGCTCCCGTTCCACCACATCCCAAAGATGCTCTATTGGGTTGAGATCTGGTGACTGTGGGGGCCATTTTAGTACAGTGAACTCATTGTCATGTTCAAGAAACCAATTTGAAATAATTCGAGCTTTGTGACATGGTGCATTATCCTGCTGGAAGTAGCCATCAGAGGATGGGTACATGGTGGTCATAAAGGGATGGACATGGTCAGAAACAATGCTCAGGTAGGCCGTGGCATTTAAACGATGCCCAATTGGCACTAAGGGGCCTAAAGTGTGCCAAGAAAACATCCCCCACACCATTACACCACCACCACCAGCCTGCACAGTGGTAACAAGGCATGATGGATCCATGTTCTCATTCTGTTTACGCCAAATTCTGGCTCTACCATCTGAATGTCTCAACAGAAATCGAGACTCATCAGACCAGGCAACATTTTTCCAGTCTTCAACTGTCCAATTTTGGTGAGCTCTTGCAAATTGTAGCCTCTTTTTCCTATTTGTAGTGGAGATGAGTGGTACCCGGTGGGGTCTTCTGCTGTTGTAGCCCATCCGCCTCAAGGTTGTGCGTGTTGTGGCTTCACAAATGCTTTGCTGCATACCTCGGTTGTAACGAGTGGTTATTTCAGTCAAAGTTGCTCTTCTATCAGCTTGAATCAGTCGGCCCATTCTCCTCGGACCTCTAGCATCAACAAGGCATTTTCGCCCACAGGACTGCCGCATACTGGATGTTTTTCCCTTTTCACACCATTCTTTGTAAACCCTAGAAATGGTTGTGCGTGAAAATCTCAGTAACTGAGCAGATTGTGAAATACTCAGACCGGCCCGTCTGGCACCAACAACCATGCCACGCTCAAAATTGCTTAAATCACCTTTCTTTCCCATTCTGACATTCAGTTTGGAGTTCAGGAGATTGTCTTGACCAGGACCACACCCCTAAATGCATTGAAGCAACTGCATTGTGATTGGTTGATTAGATAATTCCATTAATGAGAAATTGAACAGGTGTTCCTAATAATCCTTTAGGTGAGTGTATATGCATGATGTGGGCAAGATCTGACATTTCATTTATTTACACAGTTTCAAAAAAAGTTTGATGAATTAAAAAAGTAAAGATTTAAAGTGAGGGATCGACAGCTACTTTACATGAAAACGACTAAAATACAAATATTGATGTTTATTTTTGAAATGATTTGATTTCTGTGATTGTGCGACACGTCCCAGAATCCATCAAATCCACTGTTAATGTTCAGTGATGATTTTCCCTCGTAAATGATGTCACTTCCTGGAGGATGATGTCATGAAGGAACTGGCTATTGTTGTTTGAGGGCCAGACTGTCAGATCTGTAGACTGGACTAGTGGATTTAGGAAAGCAGTATTTCTGCAGATGCAGGGAAAGTCGATCGCATCGAGCTCGTGCTGGAAAACCAGTCGGATCAATGCTTGGCTCACGTTACTGGTGTGACTGGTTAACGAGGAAACTGAGGTTAACGAACTGCCTGTGTGATACAGAAAGCATCTGTATTGGACATTTCTTAATTCTGCTATTTTTTATATACGGTAATAACTGAGAAATGGACAGAATTGAAGAACAAATAATTCGTAAACATTCAATGCCCTTCAGGAATCTCTTATTTCAGATGTCAACAAACAGAAGTAAATTGTATTTTATAATTCCTGAGGGAAATAGCAGGTTGTAATACATTCACATTATTTGCATTTGCAGCTTCAGCGTCTGTGTTTTCTCTTTTTAAATACATATTTTGGATTTCGTTTCTCCGCGAGGCTGCCACGTATTTCCGCTCTGAACTGAATATATAACACGAAACATGCGTTTGCAAGACTTTTTGATTTCAGTAAAAAAAAAAATAAGTTGCACCATTGAAAGTTTCTTTATTGTTATGCACGAGTCTGACAGAATCAGATGCTCCAGTCTATCAGAAGTGAACATAATGCTAATGGGAAGATTAAACGGGTCATGAACACGTCAAGGCGAACACACTCTGCAACGAACGCTTCAATACACTCAATCAGAAAGACTAATGTACGTGTTTATAATGTTTACTTGCATTTTTATAACGCCACTAATGCCGCAGAAACGAGATACTTCACCTTTAAAGTGTCATGAACCCCTGTGTTACGGTCGTTCACCTCAGAGTTGGAAACAGTCTCTAGAAATGAGCGAGTAAACTGGAAAAGTGGGAGAGTAGAGGAGGGGAGAAACAACACACACCTGCAACACACTCATTATACACACACATGAGTATTAATATATGACCTCAGAGAGAGGGACCGAGTGGAGGGTTAAAGATCGAAGCCTGTCGTTCCAGCTGTGTCGTGTGGGCCGCCGGTGGCTCCGCTGAACGGAGGCGTTCTGGCTGTGGATTATTCTTCAGGGACACGAGCCACGTATTTCTGCAGCGACGGCTTCCGCCTGTCCTCGAAAGAAGTGACGAGCAGTGTGTGTCAGGCCGACGGCACCTGGAGCACACACAATAAAACCCCTCGCTGCACAGGTGAGCTTTACCATCAGCACAACACCGCTTATACTGATCATGTCTGATCACAGAGCAGCTGAGGCTGAAGCAGTCTAAACAACCACACACACGTGTGCCGTACAAGTCTGAGAGAGAGAGAGAGAGAGAGAGAGAGAGAGAGAGAGAGAGAGAGAGCGAGAGGGAGTGAGTGTGTGAGTCAGTGAGTGAGTGAGTGAGTGAGTGTGTGAGTGAGTGAGTGAGTCAGTGTGTGTGTGAGTGAGTCAGTGTGTGAGTGAGTCAGTGAGTGAGTGAGTGAGTGAGTGAGTGAGTGAGTGAGTGTGTGAGTGAGTGTGTGAGTGAGTGAGTGAGTGAGTGAGTGAGTGAGTGAGTGAGTGAGTGAGTGAGTCAGTGAGTGTGTGAGTGAGTGAGTGAGTGAGTGAGTGAGTGAGTGTGTGAGTGAGTGAGTGAGTGAGTCAGTGAGTGTGTGAGTGAGTGAGTGAGTGAGTGAGTGAGTGAGTGAGTGAGTGAGTGAGTGAGTGAGTGTGTGAGTGAGTGAGTGAGTGAGTGTGTGAGTGAGTGAGTGAGTGAGTGTGTGAGTGAGTGAGTGAGTGAGTGAGTGAGTGAGTGTGTGAGTGTGTGAGTGAGTGAGTGAGTGTGTGAGTGAGTGAGTGAGTGAGTGAGTGAGTGTGTGAGTGAGTGAGTGTGTGAGTGAGTGAGTGAGTGTGTGAGTGAGTGAGTGAGTGTGTGAGTGAGTGAGTGAGTGTGTGAGTGAGTGTGTGAGTGAGTGTGTGAGTGAGTGAGTGAGTGAGTGAGTGAGTGAGTGTGTGAGTGAGTGAGTGAGTGAGTGAGTGAGTGAGTGAGTGAGTGAGTGTGTGAGTGAGTGAGTGAGTGAGTGAGTGAGTGAGTGAGTGAGTGAGTGTGTGTGTGAGTGAGTGAGTGAGTGTGTGAGTGAGTGAGTGAGTGTGTGTGTGAGTGAGTGAGTGAGTGAGTGAGTGAGTGAGTGAGTGAGTGAGTGAGTGTGTGAGTGAGTGAGTGAGTGAGTGTGTGAGTGAGTGAGTGAGTGAGTGAGTGAGTGTGTGAGTGAGTGAGTGAGTGAGTGAGTGAGTGAGTGTGTGAGTGAGTGAGTGAGTGAGTGAGTGAGTGAGTGAGTGAGTGAGTGAGTGAGTGAGTGAGTGTGTGAGTGAGTGAGTGAGTGAGTGAGTGAGTGAGTGTGTGAGTGAGTGAGTGAGTCAGTGTGAGTGAGTGAGTGAGTGAGTGAGTGAGTGAGTGAGTGAGTGAGTCAGTGAGTGTGTGAGTGAGTGAGTGAGTGAGTGAGTCAGTGTGTGTGTGTGTGAGTGAGTGAGTGAGTGAGTCAGTGAGTGAGTGAGTGAGTGAGTCAGTGAGTGAGTGAGTGACAGAGAGGGTGGAAAACAGTTGTAGGGGAGTAGAGTAGGGGAGAGCGGGGCACAACCTAACGCTTTTAGACCTTAAGTAGAGATCTACTTAAGGTTCAGAGTATTTATTTTTTCCCTCATTAATTTCTCACGTCTAGTACAATTTTATGGTTTTGTTTCATTAATACAGTGTTTACTTTATTCTTGATTTACCCTGAAATAATGGAAGTGAAATGTGACAACATGCCCCATAGCTGGGGTTCATAATCACATGACCATGATGGATTAAAATGTTATCTGATCTAATCAAAAAAATATACAAGACAAACTAAAATATTTTTTCAATACAGTACAATTATATTATTTTTTATATAAAATAATGATTTTTTTTAATAATTAAAAATGTAAAAAAAAAAAAAAGAGTTTGACAACAAACACTGCGAAACACAGCTATACAGCATAGTTCAAAACATATTAATAATTCATAATTTCTGAACATTGACTCTCAGTCTTTATTCACTTTTTTTATGTTGTCTCAATAGAATTCATAAAAGTATAGAATATAATATCATAGTTCATTGTAACGCAGTGTGACAACATGCCCCGCCTGAGCAACTGGTGTTTAAACCCGGCGAGTGTTTCTGCTGTTAGATCAGCATTAAACAACTATCTCATTGTTAAATAACAGATATAAGATTAAAATTATATCAGATTTGTCTCATTTTAAATAAACACAAAAAAATTCAGTAAGAAATGTACATTTGCAATGATTAAATAAATGTTCAGTGATATCTCAAATATTTATAATTTTGGCACATTTTTTCTCTATATAGTGTTGATATGGCAACTAGTAAAGTTATTTAACACACATATCTGATGCATTTGACAGACGCTTTTATCTAAAGTGACATTCAAAGTATAAATGTACCGTGTGTGTTCCAACGAGTCCCGTGTTAGTGTGTGTCTTGCATTGCATGTGTGAGTGTTTAACCCTTTGGTCTCAGTCGTGGTGTGTCCCAGTATCGGCTCCTTCTCGCTGGATCACGGCAAGTGGAGGATCGTCAACGGCTCTCGCTACGAGTTCGGCACGAGGGTGGCCTTCGCCTGCAACCCGGGCTTCTTCCGGCTCGGCCCCGCACACATCCACTGCACGTCCAACGGCACCTGGAGCTGGAGGAACGAGAGACCTCGCTGCAAGAGTGAGTGTGTGTTGCTCTGTGTGTGTGTATCATGACTTGCACAGCTCCCTGGTCTTGTTAGGCTGGCCGGTCTTTACGGTCAGACTGCTGGACTAATGATTTTGTCAATTGTGTGCTGAAGTGTGAAGGATTAGCAGTGTGTGTGGCGCTCGGTCACGCTAAATAGCACACATTGTGTTTATCCTGCACTTTATACGCGAAAAGAGTTTTTACGTGCATATGATACGCATGGGTTTAGTAGTGGTGTGGGGTGTGTGTGTATTACACGTAATAAATTGTGTTTCATATGCACGTAAAAACTAATTTTTGCGTATAATTTGCAGGATAAACACAATGGGTCTCATTCATGAAACATTCGTAAATATAAGAGTAAATATGCGAGTGATTTGCGCGTAAAGAGACCTTCCCGAAAACTCTTCTCCTGATTCACAAATACTTTGTAAACGTCAGATGTGATAGTGAAATGTGTGTGTGTGTGTGTGTGTGTTAATGAATTCCAATCAGTCGTAAATGGGACCGCGTGCACGCTCATTCTCAATTACCATAAATCCCGCCCATTAAATCCGACTGACAACTATATATGGGCATCATATTATGACACCAAACGAAGGATTTCAACATGTCTTCTCAAAAGCGAATGAAAAAGAAAAAATTCTCAGATGCAGAAATCGAAGTTTTATTATCAAAAGTTCATTCAAAACACCACATTTTATTTTCAAGCGTACATAGTGGCGTATCAGGTCCTTGACAGCATATATTACAGATGCAGTTAATGGAGTTTCATCTGTTAATCTAACAGTCCCAGAGCCATACCTGTCAAGTATCCCGTTTTGGCCGGGAAAGTCCCGTATTTTACCCTTCTTTCCCGCCGTCCTCCCGTATTAGGATTTTCCCGTAAATCTCCCGTATTTTAACCTGTGTTATTGAAAAATAATAATACCCCGGGCGGAGTAAAAAAAACAAAAAATATTCCCAATCTGAGCTCTGTCACTAGCATCGCGATAACTAACGTTACAGGTACTGACTGTAGGTGGCAGGTGTCACGAGGGTAGTGTGTGAGGTCAGATGATGAGTGACAACGCGGGGAAAACAAAAAACAAACAAAAACACAGTCGGATGATGGACGCTATGACAGAGCAATGAATGATGTATGTCAGCACGAGAAAGGGTGTTTAGCATACACGAAAGATTGTTCCAGAGAATAGGGTGACGTTAGACAACAGAACTGTTTGTTTTACTCTCGTGTAACATTAACCACTCTGGCCCAGTCCACAAATACACTCCTTCCAAAACAGTTCATACAAAGTCTGAAACAAATTTGTTCAATAACTCACTAAAAGAGTAAAGAAAAGAAAAACTGCAAATGAAAAGAAAAACTTTAAAAGAAAAGCAATATGAAATGAAAATAATGTGTGGAATGAAAATAAAATGTAAATGTAAAGACAATCAATGTTAAATGAACAGAAAATATGGAAATAAGCCTTTAAATGCTCTTAATATATACCCTATATATACCATACGTGTGTGTGTGTGTGTGTGTGTGTTTTCATTTAGGCTATAACAACTGTCTTAAAATGTAAGGTACTGCTCGCAGTGGGCGCTGGAAAATTTCCCTTATTTTCAAATCCAAAACTTGACAGGTATGCCCAGAAGTAAAAACAAAAACCGTATGTAATTACTATATATAATATTTTTTTCAAAATGCTGTGTAAATATGTACCCGATTAAGGTGAATTAAAATGCAGCCTTAGTTATTAATGAGCAAAACGTTCGGGTGTTAAACGCACTATTTACGCGTGGCTGGAGAAGCTGTAGATTTCTTGTGTACACACTAACATTTGGAAAATACGAACATTTTAATGAATTAGAAAATTTACGCCAGAACCACTTTACACACGATTTACACAAAAATTTGTTCTGCTCGTGTTTCATGAATGAGACCCAATGCGCGCTATAGATACACATTTTCACTCCTGCATTTATATTAGGGGGAAAACATTAAAAGAATTGTAGCAAAGTAATTATGGAAATGGAATCTGAAGCAACTGGGAAAGTCACTTGCAATTTAGAGCTGCAAAAACAAAACAAAAAAATCTAATATATAACATACATATATTGCATTTTTGATGTGATTTTCCAAAATCCACATAAAAATATGTGGATGAAACCTAATGATGCTTTATGCATTTTATAATTTTAATGCAGCCGCACTGGGAATTATGGGAAATGTTTTCTGTTTGCACAAGCGTCTCTCCTCATAATCCTTGTAAATGAATAGAATTATCCCGCAAGCTGTTATAGCTAACGGTAAACAAACTTCATACGACTCTCTGAACATACAGATTTTGATATACTAATTTGCTTCTACTTGCTTGAATGAGTATTAAAATCCTCGTAACACTTTCTATGAAGACCATGAATTATAGCTCCATTTATACTTATTTATAAGTATTACTAAGTATGCGCATTGAAAAAGGAAATGCATGAGTTATAATTATAAAAAATCATATAGATGTAACTATAACTGTTCTTATAATGCAGTATGTCGTTATGAGTCTTTATAAATATATTTATAGAATAGTAATATTTACTTATAAATAAGTATAAATGAGGCTATAATTCATTATAAGCATGGGCTTCTTAGAAAGTGTTAATTTTAATATTCATTTAAGCAAGTGGAAGCAAATTAGTATGTGTCATACTTTTTAAAAATTTAAGTTGGGAATGTTGAGTCGCATGAAATATAATAATAGATAATTCTATTAATTTTGATGGATTCTGAGGCGAGAGGTTTTCAAACAGAAAACATTTCCCATAATTCCCAGTGCGGCTGCATGAAAATTAAAAAATGCATAAAGCATCATTAGGTTCCATCCACATATTTTTATGTGGATTTTGTAACATTGCATCAAAAATGCAATATATCTATGATTTTTTTTTTCAGCTCTAATTGCAAGTAATGTATTATATTGTGTGACTTTCCCAGTTGCATCAGATTTTGTTGCTCACATGGGACGAAAACACTTTTTAATTTAAATTGTTTTTATAAAATTGATTTCTATTTAAAATGTTTACATGAAGTACAGTTCTTCCAGGTATCATTTGCAGGTTACCACTTCATACAATGCAAAAGCATTTTTAAAAAAGCATGCATTTGCATTTGCATTTGTATTAATTACAAATTGTGACTGCATAGTAATTGCTCTAAGGCTTTATCTGGTGACGTTCAGCTTCAGGAAACAAACGTTTGCCTCGTGCATCCTCCTCTTTAACACACAGTTTAGGAGCCCGAGTAAACCCGGGTGTGTGTTACTCTCACAGTCTGTCCTCAGCATCTGCTGGCCTCAGATGGGTGCGTTATCAATGTTGTGTGTCCGCTGTAACTACAGTCGTGATGAATGTGTTTATGAGAGCCACAATCTAAACATTAGCGGCGCTTTATGACTGATGGCGTCTGACGGGATCCTGGCGAGAACCATTTTCAAACACAACACCAGTCGGAGGGAAGATGATGAGGAGTTGAGAACAGATGAAGTGATGATGTCGCTGTGGTAAACATCCTAGATCTGCTCAAATCTCCTGCGTCTGACTGTGTTTCTGAGGATTTCGGCTCGATATGAATGCAGTTTAGGAAGCTACAACTTCCCAGGACACAAGCGATCATGCTGAACTTTAGCTAGATGTCACTAGTCCGTTACTATAGGACATGGTAAAATGGTTGAGTTAAAGAGGATGTTTTAAAACGCAACAATCGGATCATTTATGTTTCTGTAACATCATAAAGTGATCAGACAAAAGCTTACACTGCAAAAAATATATATTTTAGTCTACTTTTCATTCACAAATATCGAAACATTCTTAAATCAAGATTGATTAGCTAAACGACAAGTGATCAAATGATCAAAATTAAATGACTTAATGTGAGAATGAATTAAGTGTATTTTTCTTACACCACTGTCAGATATCTCATTTTAAGCATAAGCTGACTTCATTTTGATATTGTTTCTCAGAAAACAAGACTTAATATCTTGTCTAATCTTGATTCAAGTATGTTTAGATATTTGTGATTGAAAACAAGACAATATTAGTAGTGTCATTTTAGTTTTTATTATAGTTTTATTCATATTTTATATAAACTTTTATATAAATAATATTTTATTAAATATTTTTTTGTTTATATTGTAGTTTTCGTGTTATTTTTAGTTTAACTTTTAGCTTTTGTAAAAAAAAATTGTTGAAATGTTGCTATTTAGGTTTAATTTATTTTTAATTCAGTTTTAGTTTTGATTTATTTCCAGATAATAATTTCAGTGCTTCAACTTAAACTTATTTCAGTTCATTGCCAAAACAACATTTCTGACATTTTCGATTAGTTTAAGTTTCAACCAATATTTATAAACATAATATTTATGTGATTTTATTTCAGTTTTTAGTTTTAGTGAACGATAATAAATGACTAAGGAACATGTGTTTTTGCAGTGTGCGTGTGCTTTAGTTAGTCTACTAAATCTATCCAGTGCAACTGAAAGCTTTAAACGTTTGTAATACTGAGACGACGAGATGTCGTGTGCATCATCCACTGCTGTTTCTAAATCACAGTCGACTCATTGTGTTCTCTATTGCCTCTTACTTCAGTCATTTCGTGTGGAGAGCTGCCCACTCCTCCTAATGGAAAGAAGATTGGGACACAGACGACCTTCGGAGCAACCGCTATATTTACCTGCAACTCGGGCTTTATTCTGGTGGGCTCGAGTGTTCGGGAATGCCTGTCCTCGGGTCTCTGGAGCGGGACAGAAACACACTGTCTCGGTAACACCACAACCCTCGTCTCTTACACAACATCTCCATGCATTAGCATCGCTGTGACCTTTTCATGCACACGGCTCCTGAAAGGCCAGGACGGGTCCAGTGGCATTTAGTCTGGATTCCCATAGCAACTGTGGTTTTAATAATTTTATGGTTTTTTTTGCGTGCACCTGTATCCTCACATGCAGAGTTAGTGAGCATCATTATTATTCCTTCTTAGAGCCCGGGTTTGACCTTGACAGAAATAGCGATCCCATAAAACATGCGGTGTTTCTCAGTCGGGGAAAAAAGCCGTCTTAGGTGAGGGAAATGTTGAGAGGGTTAAATGTCATTTAATATGTATAAGAATCCCTTATTCACCCAAAGAGACTCAAGATATGCATCTTCATGTTTTTCCTGCACTGGGAAAAATATAGTTAAATTTACAGTTAAGAAAAGGCACGTGTGGTTGCCACAGATTCACCTTAAAGGAGTAGTTCACTTTAAAAAAAACTTTTGCTGATAATTTACTCACCCCCATGTCATCCAAGTTGTTCATGTCTTTCTTTCTTCAGTCGAAAAGAAATTAAGGTTTTTGATGAAAACATTCCAGGATTTTTCTCCATATAATGGACTTCAATGGTAGCCAAACGGTTCAAGGTCCAAAAGACAGTTTCAGTGCAAACTGCAAACTGTTCAAATGGCTTTAAATGACACCAGACGATGAATAAGGGTCTTATCAAGCGAAACGATCGCTCATTTAAAAAAAAAAAACAAAGTTTAAGTTTTATAAGCTCACATGCTCGCCTTTCTCTGTTCTGTGTGACTCTCCTGTTCGAACGCGTTCATCAAAATGAACAAATCTTTCCCTCAAATGATTCATTTAACGACCGAAATGAACGAATTGACTCGGAAAAAGATTTGTTCATTTTGATGAACGAGTTCGAACAGGAGAGTTACACAGAACAGAGCAAGGCGAGCATGTGAGCTTATAAAACTTAAACTTTGTTTTTTTTTTTTAAATGAGCGATCGTTTCGCTTGATAAGACCCTTATTCATCGTCTGGTGTCATTTAAAGCCATTTGAACAGTTTGCAGTTTGCACTGAAACTGTCTTTTGGACCTTGAACCGTTTGGCTACCATTAAAATCCATTATACGGAGAAAAATCCTGGAATGTTTTCATCAAAAACCTTAATTTCTTTTCGACTGAAGAAAGAAAGACATGAACAACTTGGATGACATGGGGGTGAGTAAATTATCAGCAAAATTTTTTCTAAAAGTGAACTAATGCTTTAAAGTGCCCCTTTTATGCTTTTTCAAATATTATCTTTCATGCCGTGTGTAATTCAGCTGTTTGTGAATGTAAAAGATCAAAGTGCACGACAAATAAAGTTATCGTCTCCTAAAAGAAAGAAGTGATTCTGAACTGCTGAAACGAGTCGAGATCCTGTTACAAAGTAACTAATTTGCATAATGCCCGTCCTATGGTCTTGATTGGCTGAACAGCGTCTCTAAGCCCCGCCCTCAAACACTAGTGTATCTGAGACGGGAAGAGTTCGGTTCGTGTTGTTCGTGTCGAGAAGATGCTGTTTTCTGCTGACAAAGCAAATCCACTGTGATGAGATTGATACGGTGAAACCCACGCTTTATATCACTGGGGAAAATTCAGATGTTAATGAACATTTAGTTTCCGAAATGCGCTGTAAGCAGTCGACCAATCACAACAGACTGGGCCGTCTGGCAAATCAGAGCAGAGCAGCTCTCAGAGAGGCGGAGCTTAGAGAGACTGAATCTTCAAACTAACCGTTTCAGACTCTTCGAGACAATAGGTGATGTTCACTGTATATTAGAGAGAATTAAAGTGTTTTTTGAATGTTTTTTGCATGTAAACTTGTTGTACGAGACTCCGAAACAACATTATAGGGGCACTTTATAAAAATACAGTGACAATGTTTCAGGTATTACAGGATGGCAAATTGATCCCTGTATATTTCGGAACTTATAACCATGTGAGTGATATGATGTCAATATACCAATATACTAAAATGTACTCATAACCATCATAATAATTCAGGTAGTGCAGTAGAAATCCATTCAGGGTTCATTGTCAGTGGAAAATGACCAATATTCATGTACAGTGTCACACACACAAAGACAAAACTTAGGGATTTACCAAACCAGCTGATGAGAATCACAACACTACACACTTTGATTCAAAGCAAAAACGTATTTGTAAATCAGACAAAGATACAAGAACTGAACAGCTTTAGTGAGGGAAAGAGCGACTAATTAAAAATAAAAGTTGGTTATATGTATAAAAACAATTTAAGTGTATTGCAAAATATATACAAATATTGAAGTATTTTGAGAGCGTAGGGAGATCGACGACTCGATAAGATGGAAGTGGGCGGAGCTAAAGAGACCTTTTGGCATGTGTTGACTCTGATTGGTGGGATTTTCTACACAGCATCATGGGTAATGTAGTTTTTCACCACAACAGGATTAATTTAAAACTAAGTTGAACTGATGGCGTCTGACGGCTTCGGCAGAAGATGAAGCGAGAGAAGGCAGAGGTGAAGAAGTGATGTCTCTGCAGACGTGGAGCGGACTCGATGCTCTGTGAAGTGTGTCGGCCTCTGCTGAGTTCTGTCATCACTCAGATCCGAGAGCCAAAACCCTGACAGATCTCCACTCGCCATCTCTCTTTCTCTCGCCTCACGTCGTCTCGGGGTAAAACAACCCTGCGCATTACTTTGTCCACCGAAAGAGTCTCAAATGTGTGGATATTGCAGTATCTGTTGTGTGATTGAACACTCGTTCTCTGTGGGTGGATCATTAATATATATCTGTCCACCGCACACGATGTGATTTACACAAGTATACAGTAGGATAACATAACATTCATATCAAATCACAGGCTGATCTCCGCATGGGAACTTTAACAGCGATTCTCATTCCGCTTAAAATCTTTACTTATCCATCAGAGACTCTTTATGGGATTTTGAGGAACGAGGAACCGTATCAGTTTTATTGCATTTATTACCCTCAGTGATAAAACATATTTAACATAATTAATCAAGTAAAGACTGAGAAACAAAGTCCGAGCAATAAATCAAATATATAAACCGTTCAAAACACTTCTGTTCACCAAAGCTGCATTTATTTGAGCAAAAATACAGTAAAAACAGTGAAATATTATTTTAATGTAAATCAGCTGTTTTCTGTGTGAATATACTGTAAAGTGTAATTTATTCCTGTGATTTTCAGCATCATTACTCCAGTCTTCAGTGTCACATGATCCTTCAGAAATCAGTATAATATGAGGATCTGATGCTCAAGAAACATTTATGATTATTATTATTGAAAACAATTTTTGTGGAAACGGTGATGAATTTTGTCATTGATGAATTGAAAGAACTACATTTATTTGAAATAATAGAATATTTTGAAACATTATACATTTATTTAATGCACTTTTGATACATTTTTAACACAATTTGTGTATATATTGGTGCATTTCACAAAAGGTGCACTTACTGTATAGTCTTTAATTCAATCACAGGAAACTACAGTATGAATGTTCAAAAGCTGATTGTGTTTACATAATATATATGTATAAATATTTTGTATATATAAATAGACACAATGCATGTATATATTTAAGAAAAATGTGTTGTTTATATATAAAATATTTATATATAATCTAAATATATATACATGCATGTTTGTGTATTTATATATACAAAATAATTATACACAGGACACACACATATATTATGTAAACACAAACTTTATTTTGGATGCGTTTAATCATTTCCCAGCACTAATGTAAAACCGACAGAATATGCTCTGCCTGTTATAATAAACGTGTTTTATGTGCATGTTGTATGTTTTATACATGCACTCATAGATCATGTGTTTCCTAACCTCGATTGAGCCCTGAAATCTGATTGGTTGATAGAAATGTTGAAGTTGAAGCACATGTATTGACTCTCTGCTGTTTTCCCAGCCGGCCACTGTGGCGTTCCGGAGAGGATCGTGAACGGGCAAGTGATCGGAGAAAACTTCGGCTACAGGGATACAGTGGTTTACCAGTGTAATCCGGGTTTCCGGCTCATCGGTTCCTCTGTGCGAATCTGCCAACAGGATCACAACTGGTCCGGGCAGCTCCCGTCCTGTGTGTGTGAGTAACACGCAATAATACACACCGGGGGGGAACGTTTGGTTCATATCCAAGAGGATTAGTTTGACATGTAATGCAGGCAAACCCTGAATCAGCTCATGACAGGCATCACACTCCAATCCTGATGTTACCAGTGGAAACACCAACACTACCTGGTTTTGTGTGGGGGATTTGGACGTTTGCCTGGTTTCATCTGTGATGCCGAAAGCAAAGCTTCTTAGATAAATGCATAAATAGATGGTGCATTTTAATTTCCCTCGGCAAGCATTGGAGACTCGATGGAAATATGCTAGCAGTCAAAAGTTAGGACACACTTGACTTAATGTTCATTATCTTAACAACCTTCTGACCTAGAAAACGTGGCTGCACAAATATAAATAATGATATCAGATGAATTTAAACGGTGCAGTTCAATAATTTGAATAATTTATCGGATAATTATGGACAAATAAATGTTTTTTTTACGAACGGCTTTTTTTTTTAACCGTGTTTTTGTACAAAATACAAATACAGAGTCCCCCTGTGGTGAAAATCAAGCTTTTAATATTGTTTATGTGGTGTTTTTAATCTGCTTTAAGACACACCATGTGTAAGTTCATAAGTCGACAGCATTGCTGAGTATTTCCTGCTTAAAACTGCAGTGAACCAAAGACAGTCTCAAAAACACGGTTTGAAATCGCTGGTGTTTCTGACGTCACAAACGAGCTTGTAACCAATCAGATCAACGTGTGATCGTCAACCAGTGGATCTCTGAGCTGAGGGAGTGAGTGGAGGCGGGGCTCATCTGCATATTCATAGAGCCGCGCATACTAAATGAGGCAAGGGTGTCGAGTTACATTCAAGATATTTTCAAGGAAAAAACATTTAAACATGTATCAAAGATGAGTTTTAAGGGATAAAATGATTGACTGCAGGGGGACTTGAGAGAATGATCTGGTTTATTCAAGCGTTTGACGGTCGTTTTCCTGGTTTGTGTTTCAGCCATTAGCTGTGGTCATCCAGGGAGCCCGATCTACGGTCGCACGGTTGGCGACGGCTTCAACCTGAACGACGTGGTGAACTTCTTCTGCAATAACGGCTATATTCTGGAAGGCCCGTCTCGAGCGCATTGCCAGTCGGACCGCCAGTGGAGCCGCCAGCCGCCGACATGCAGAGGTTTGGACCCCATCCGCTCTGTTCTCACCGGAGGGTTTCACTTTATTTTGATGGTCCCTTTAACGCATTCTGTTGAAGTAACGGTGCACCTACATGTCTACTAACTCTCATTAGCATGTAGACTATAGACTAAACACGTGTCAGAGTTTTCACAGATTCGTGTTTTTGAAGTTTACGCGGAGATGATATCTGTGTTTATCTATGTTTCAAGGTTTGCGTTCTCGAGCACCAAACACTGTTGTTGTGCAAATGAGCATAAATGATGATCTTTGCAATGGAAGTGAATCAATCAAAACTAACTTTATCTGGACAATAACTTTATTCTAGAGCTGCTGTAAAGCCTAAACAATCTCTGTTACTGTAATCTCCTATTATCACTGTAAAGCTGTTTTGAAACAGTCTATATTGTTAAAAGCGCTGTATAAATGAAGCTGACTTGACAAGAGTGTTAGTAGACTGGTAGGGTTAGGGTTAGAATAAGTTGACATGTACTTGCAAAGTTACTTATAGTCAGTATAATGTCTTTTGGAGGAGCATCACAATAAAGAGTTGGCAGATATTAATCGGAGAGTCTACTAATACTCTAATGAGAGTTAGTTGGCATGTAATTGCACAGTTACTTATAGTCAACAGAATGTTCAGAAGGGACCATCAAAATAAAGTGTTACCCATCGGAGGATTCCTACAACTATTGGCGGAAGATCCCAGAGTTTGGCACGTTCGCTCCGCAGGAACTAGGAACAATTTTAGTTCTTGGAACTCCTTTTGGAGGAACTCATTTACTCCTACGCCAGAGTCGGTCTAAACCAGCGCTATAGGAATTACAGTGACGTTAGTGTTCTCTGATTGGCCAAACACACGCGAAGCATCCGCCATTTTTGAAAAAGGCTGTGTAAACACACAGATTAGAGCCTATATATTTACTCCAGAAACTAACTCTACGAACATGGAAAATCTCAGCCAATCAGAAGAGCGTGTGGGCGGAGTCTCTCTGCAAGCGCACTGCACTCGCAACCAAATCATTAACAAACCACAGCCAATCAGAAGAGAGTGTGGGCGGAGTCTCTCTGCAAGCGCACTGCACTCGCAACCAAATCACTCACAAACCACAGCCAATCAGAAGAGCGTGTGGGCGGAGTCTCTCTGCAAGCGCACTGCACTCGCAACCAAATCAATCACAAACCACAGCCAATCAGAAGAGCGTGTGGGCGGAGTCTCTCTGCAAGCGCACTGCACTCGCAACCAAATCACTCACAAACCACAGCCAATCAGAAGAGCGTGTGGGCGGAGTCTCTCTGCAAGCGCACTGCACTCGCAACCAAATCATTAACAAACCACAGCCAATCAGAAGAGCGTGTGGGCGGAGTCTCTCTGCAAGCGCACTGCACTTGCAACCAAATCACTCACAAACCACAGCCAATCAGAAGAGCGTGTGGGCGGAGTCTCTCTGCAAGCGCACTGCACTCGCAACCAAATCATTAACAAACCACAGCCAATCAGAAGAGCGTGTGGGCGGAGTCTCTCTGCAAGCGCACTGCACTCGCAACCAAATCAATCACAAACCACAGCCAATCAGAAGAGCGTGTGGGCGGAGTCTCTCTGCAAGCGCACTGCACTCGCAACCAAATCAATCACAAATCACAGCCAATCAGAAGAGCGTGTGGGCGGAGTCTCTCTGCAAGCGCACTGCACTCGCAACCAAATCATTAACAAACCACAGCCAATCAGAAGAGAGTGTGGGCGGAGTCTCTCTGCAAGCGCACTGCACTCGCAACCAAATCACTCACAAACCACAGCCAATCAGAAGAGCGTGTGGGCGGAGTCTCTCTGCAAGCGCACTGCACTCGCAACCAAATCAATCACAAACCACAGCCAATCAGAAGAGCGTGTGGGCGGAGTCTCTCTGCAAGCGCACTGCACTCGCAACCAAATCACTCACAAACCACAGCCAATCAGAAGAGCGTGTGGGCGGAGTCTCTCTGCAAGCGCACTGCACTCGCAACCAAATCATTAACAAACCACAGCCAATCAGAAGAGCGTGTGGGCGGAGTCTCTCTGCAAGCGCACTGCACTTGCAACCAAATCACTCACAAACCACAGCCAATCAGAAGAGCGTGTGGGCGGAGTCTCTCTGCAAGCGCACTGCACTCGCAACCAAATCATTAACAAACCACAGCCAATCAGAAGAGCGTGTGGGCGGAGTCTCTCTGCAAGCGCACTGCACTCGCAACCAAATCACTCACAAACCACAGCCAATCAGAAGAGCGTGTGGGCGGAGTCTCTCTGCAATCGCACTGCACTCGCAACCAAATCAATCACAAATCACAGCCAATCAGAAGAGCGTGTGGGCGGAGTCTCTCAGCAAGCGCACTGCACTCGCAACCAAATCATTAACAAACCACAGCCAATCAGAAGAGAGTGTGGGCAGAGTCTCTCTGCAAGCGCACTGCACTCGCAACCAAATCATTAACAAACCACAGCCAATCAGAAGAGAGTGTGGGCGGAGTCTCTCTGCAAGCGCACTGCACTCACAACCAAATCAATCACAAACCACAGCCAATCAGAAGAGAGTGTGGGCGGAGTCTCTCTGCAAGCGCACTGCACTCACAACCAAATCAATCACAAATCAGAGATTATCATTGTCAGATTGTATGTTGTTGTTCCACGACGTGGCAGAATAAGCATTTCTCCTTTACGCTGAGGAGAAAATCCAACGCAACTTTGAGGAGACCAAGAGAAACATGATTATGTATTTCTGCTCAGCAACAACCACATACCTTTTCATTACTGTCTACTTTCTATGTATAACAGTTCAATCTTATAACGTATTAGACAGGACTGTTAGACAGATCGTAAACTAATGAACAGGAGAATGTGAGCGCTGTGTGTTCAGTCGTTCTCAGCGCCGTCAAAATAAAAGTCTCAACTACAAGCGTGTCTCATGCGTGTCTGGCGCTGCGAACGCAACCAGGAAAACGTTCCTATGGGACCATTAGCTCTCGGGAACCGTGCTGGTGGCGAGAGAACTACCCGGTGCGAAAGCCCCTGTTATAGCGAGAGTTAAACACTGTGGCGCTGATGGAAATGACTTCTGCTGCGGTTAAAAAAGAAATGACCAATCTCATCTCTGAGAGCCTCTGGCCCTCTTTCAGCCAGCAGAAGCTCATTCACTCGTGGGCTGAATAGCCACAGATTAGCCCTGCAAATCAGAAGATGAGATGTATGTTTTGAAGCTAATCTCTGCTTTGTTAGCGGCGTGATTATGAGTGTCTCAGAGGATCGGCTGGAGTGTTTGACTCTGACAACAGAACGCATGAAGAGATCAACAGTGATGATGGCTTGATTACATGACTGGAATTAGGGGTGGGCGGTATGACCAAAAACCTATTTCACGGTATGACTCATTTTATTTCACGGTAACGATATATTTCACGATATAGATATTTATATATGTAGTTATTCTCGAAAAATCGACAAAAAGGGCTTTGTATAGGCCTAATAAATAAACCCAAATTAGAAATGAAAAGTTCACATTGTTTTCTTTTTCTCTTATTTGGTAAATTATTTATTTGGTAAACTATTTAGACAGCTAAATATAAACAAAACACACTCATCAACTTTTAGATAAACTTCCCCCAACTGATTGACATTAAATACAACTCATAGGTGCAATTAGACTTTAAATAAAGTGTTTCTGAATAATTTTTCAATCTCATGTTATGCTTTACTTCATCAATCAGTTTATAATATCTGAATATTTTATATTGAACTATTCTATTCATGATAAATTAGTTACTTCCTTTTAATTTTGTAGGATAGTGATACTAGTTGTTTAAATGTGTTCCCCGGTACATTTGTGCCATGTCTGCTTAGGCTACACTGCGTTTTTAAGGGGCTTGTTTTGCTCTTTTTGTGATATCTGGCAACCCGCCACCCTGCGCTTTAATCAATAGAAGTTCAGAAGTGATTAGAAGGAGAGCAGCAGTTTGAAAACCGAACAGCAGCTACTGTTAGTGTTGACTAAGTAGCCTAGTTTAAATTATACACACCTTGTAACTGCGTCATTATTTGACCATAGCCCGGTGAACACACACACACCGCGCGCTCCCTCAGTGCGCGTGCACGCGCGCGTCTTCTGCATCAGTAAAATGCGATCGGTTAATGTCGAGTGTCAAGTTGTAATCACGTATCGAATCAAATGAAGATTTTATCAGCTGGTTCGGTGGCCAATTGTTTGGAGTTAGAAATATATAACTCGCGATGCATATTTAGTAATTTTGCCTCAGATAGGCTACAGGATTATACATTCACTTTAACAAGCAGGTTGTTCATTACCACCGGGCGGCAAGCTGTTTGCGTGTTTAAAAACTATACATAAGAGACGGAAAGATGCAGATAACTATACATTATTTAAGGTTATTTCTATTCGTTACGATATTGATATATGAACTGTTGTTGTCCACCTTTCCCCGTTGCGAGCGTGCACTCCTCTAACTGTTGCCTGGGTGCTGCACTGCTCTAACTGCTGCGCCTTCCCCCCGAAAATATCACGTTAACAACAACAACAACAACCCTTTAGAAAATGTAATTCCTTTATGGATCCTCGTGATCTGCTTTCTCCATGTTTCTTTTTACAATTCTCAGTGTTTCAGTCTTACGCACGTTGCACGCGAGTTAACCACGCCCACTTATTTGCATTTCGGGGTATACACGGAATAAAAAAATCTGTTACGGTTGACATTTTCTACCGCGGTAACGATATATACCGTCATACCGCCCAGCCCTAACTGGAATGTGCTTTGCTCCAATAATAATGGACACATGAATGGGTTATCTCACCGGACGGGTGAAGATGCTCTATTGTAATGCTGTTTTTTTTTTGTTTTTACTTTTGTTATGCAGCAAGTTTACAATGAAAAAATAGCTTAAGATTATTGTAAATATTTGTAACTGTTCAAAAAAACTTTTTATTTTTTTTAAAGAGTCTCTTCTGCTCACCAAGGCTGCATTTATTTGAGCAAAATTACTGTAAAAATTGTGAAATATTATTCTAATGTAAAATATCAGTTTTCTATGTGAATATACAGTAAAGTGTAATTTATTCCTGTGATCAAAGCTGAGTTTTCAGCATCATTACTCCAGTCTTCAGAGTCACATGATCCTCCAGAAATCACTCTAATATGAGGATCTGATGCTCAAGAAACATTTATGATTATTATCAGTGTTGAAAACTGGCTTTGCTGATTAATATTTTTGCGGAAAATGTGATACACTACCACCCTGTTTTTTTATTTATTTAGATGATTTAATTAATATAATTTAAATGTGTAATCATTTAAATTATTACTTTTATTCAGGTAATCATTTAAATTAATACTTTTATTCAGCAAGCATGCATTAAATTGATCAAAAGTGACAGTAAAGTCATTTATAATGTTACAAAAGAGTTCTGCTTCAAATAAATGCTGTTCTATTGAACTTTTTATTAAAATATATTTATATATTCAGGATTTTTTCATTTATATATATACAGTAGTCAACATTTGAAGTGGTTAAAAAAAGTTAATCAAAGTTGTCCTAAGGCGAGAACAGGTATTGTTGAAAATTCATTTGATGTTTTGATGTTGACTACTGTATGTATATATATATTGCTAAAAAATTCAGGTTTGATCTCAGGAATACATTTTACAATATATTCACATAAAAACAGTTATTTTACCCTGTAATAATATTTTACAAAAAAAAAAAAAACATAAAAAAATCATACAGACCTCAAACTTTTGCACTTTGGTGTGTATATATATATATATATTAGGGCTGTCAAATGATTAATCACGATTAATCACATCCAAAATAAAGGTTTTTTTTACATAATATATGTGGGTGCACTGTGTATAATTATTTTATATATATAAATACACACACATGCTTGTATATATTTAAGAAATATTTTCATGTATATACTGTATATAGATTTATATATAATTTATATTATATATAAATATAAATATTTTAAATATAAATAATATTTTTTTCTTAAATATACATGCATGTGTGTGTATTTATTTATATATATATACAAAATAATTATACACAGTGCACCCACATTTTATGTAAAAAAAACTTTTATTTTGGATGTGATTAATCATGATTAATCATTTGACAGCCCTAATATATATATATATAAACACAAATGATAAAATACATCTCCTCAAATACATTATTGTATTTTATTAATGAATGGTCGTGGCTTGCAACTCTGATTATACTTGTTCTGTTTGTGTTTTTCAGTCGTCAACTGCACTGATCCCGGTATTCCAGCAAACTCCATCAGGAAGAGCAAAATTGAGTACGGGAACTTCACTTTCGGGACCGTAGTTTCCTACGACTGCAATCCCGGGTATTACCTCTTCGGCTCCTCGGTCCTAACCTGCCAGCCGGTGGGATACTGGGACAAACCGTTACCAGAATGCCTGGGTACGTTGGTCTTGCTTCTCTCCCATCACATTATTTCGACTTTTATCATTGCCAATCTTTGAACTCTCTCCATCCGAGAGGCGATGGTAATGTCACAGGTTGGCCAACACGCAGGCGAGTGCGACGTTCGGTTCAAAGAGCTCTCATGACGGAGACTTCTTTGTCTGTGTGAAAGCTTTCAAAGTTTCCCGCAGTGGACAGCAGTGAATTTAACACACCTTTTCTACAGTTTGCCAAAGCGAGGAGTATTAAGGTCAAGAGCACATTCATTAGAGAGACGTGTTCATTTGCCTGTGAGAAAGTAATTGCCTCCTGCTCTCGCTTTCCATCTCTGTCCCTGTAATTGCTTCAAACCTGAACTTGATCGTTTCTTGTCGGTTTGCAGGCGAAATGCTTACACCGAGCGTGAAGCAAAGGCAACAATCCTGCTCGCTGTCTATTAGTCTTGATTTTCTCTCAAGTGTACACAGGGTAATTCTGCACTTTACTTAGTCGACAGAGGCTACTTGGGGATTTTAATAAGCAGCCTCTTTTCCCCCGTCAGCCTTTCAACCTGATGAATATTATGGAAAATGTGCACCTCTTCGGTTTTATTCGGGTGCATTTACAATTCAAAAGAAAGCAAACATCAAAACCAGGCCTGAAAAGAAGCTTAGCTATTAAATTGAAGAGCTTATGTGTGTTTCTTCAGCAGCGCAAGAGAGATGAATTAATCCTGTTAAGATGTGAACAACTACACACTACGCAAATCTGAACGCCTGTATAGTTCATTTGGTGACACTTTACAATAAGGTTCATTTGTTAAACATGAACTCACAATGAGCAATACATGTGTTACTGTTTTTGTTCATCTTTGTTAATGTTAGTTAATTAAAATACAGCTGTTCGTTGTTTGTTCATGTTAGTTCACAGTGCATTAACTAATGTTAACATGATTTTAATACAGTGTTAGTACAACCAATCAGAAGAGCGTGTGGGAGGAGTCTCTCTGCAAGCACACTGCACTCACAACCAAATAATTAACAAACTACAGCCAATCAGAAGACAGTGTGGGCGGAGTCTCTCTGCAAGCGCACTGCACTCGCAATCAAATCATTAACAAACCACAGCCAATCAGAAGAGAGTGTGGGCGGAGTCTCTCTGCAAGCGCACTGCACTCACAACCAAATCAATCACAAATCAGAGATTATTATTGTCAGATTATATGTTGTTGTTCCACGACGTGGCAGAAATAGAAACTTTTCTAGGACACAAACTCTGATTAGCTGATTAACACGCCTTGCATTTCTACTAAACTATAAAGTTCATGGTAGCAGTGGCTGTTTGTTTGAAAAGATGGCTCCTCTTATTGGGCAAAAAATCGCTATTTCAGAGCAAAAATATAGAGATTTTGTCTTTTAACTATACCTTCCAGACACCTATCAAATACATTATGGATACTAAGCAAAGCGTGTCAGACAGATATCCAATAAATAAGCTTTTGTTGTGCAAAAAATATCATAGTCCTCAGAAACAAAAGGATTATGCATGATAATTTGAACATTGCTCACAGCAGGAAAGTCCCACAGTAATTGTGTTGTTGCTGAAGACAGAAAAGCAGGGCTGAATTTAGAGATGTTTTCTTTGAAATCTTGCAAATGTTGCGTATTGTACGAGGTCCTTTTCCTCTTTGCTAAACTTCACCCACGCAGAACTTGTTGTTGGTGAACTAGCGAGAGGGTTAAAGCCAGACCCACGCAAAACCTGCAGACCTTCACATTCACACTGATGTGAAACACCAATCATCGACAAAGTCAAGTCGAGTTGCATTGTCATTCGGCCATTTTGTCTCTTTCTTTTTTTCAGGTTTACCACCATTTTGTAAATGCTAGTGTTTTAAAAACATGTAATGTAAACTTGAATTATGAATTTGATTTTATACTATAAATAACTCTCAGCATAAAGTCCCCTGTGGTGAAAATCAAGCTTTTAATATTGTTTATGTGGTGTTTTTAATACGCTTTAAGACACACCGTGTGTACATAATTCATAAGTCGACATTATTGCTGAGTATTTCCTCCTTAAAACTGCAGTGAACCAAAGACAGCCTCAAAAACACGGTTTGAAATCGCTGGTGTTTCTGACGTCACAAACGACCTTGTAACCAATCAGATCAACGTGTGATCGTCAACCAGTGGATCTCTGAGCCGAGTGAGTGAGTGGAGGCGGGGCTCATTTGCATATTTATAGAATCACGCATTCTAAATGAGGCGAGGGTGTCGAGTTACATTCAAGATATTTTAAGACGTGTCATTTTGGTGATCAAAGATGAGAATTAAGGGATAAAATGATTGACTACAGGGGGACTTTCAACAGTAAAGCTAGAAGAATCAATCGTAGTAAGTGCCTGATGTGTATCTCCTACAGAGGTGGACTGTGGTCACCCTGGATCTCCTCCTCATGCCGTCGTGACGGGAGAGAAATTCACCTTCGGATCTACAGTTCACTACAGGTGTTTAGAAGACCGAGCTTTGATTGGTGAATCCACTCGCTCCTGCCAGCTGAACGGCCAATGGAGCGGCTCGCAGCCACACTGCTCAGGTAAGACACACCTCTTCTTACTTACACTGGAACGTAAAGGCTTAGTAACTACTAGCTACTCCGCTGCACCATTTCCAGAAAATAATAAGCCGTTTACCTTCAATGATCCAATAGCAGTTGAGTTTAAACGCATTCTGACTTCTTTCGCCTCGCTTAAATATCGATAAAAATACGTTTCCATTAAATGTGACAAACAATATGTATTTTTAGATGTAAATAACATTCGGAAACTGTATTTGAGATCATTAGGGGATCATTAGGGATATTACATTTGTTTATTATGAATGATTTTACACTGTTTAACTATTTATTTATTTATTTATTTATTAATCAACATGCCAATTCATGCTAGCTAACATGTTAGGATCATGCTAGCAATGTGTTAAAACATGCCAGATTGATGCTGAAAACGTGTTAGGATCATGCTAGCAATGTATTAAAATATTCGAACAACGCATTAAAACATGCAAGGATCGTGTTATCAACATGTAATATAATATTAAATCATGCTAGAAACATGTTAGAAAAATGCTAAATCATGCTAGCAACGAAATAAAACATGTTGGTAAAACATGCTAGACAAATGCTAAGACATGTTAGCAACATGATAACACATGCTAGGAAGCTTATAAAACTTTCAGGCTTTGTCAAGCCAACATAAAAGTTTGTCCCGACGAACTTCACTTTCTTCTAGCTAATTAGTGTATTAAGGAATAATTGACTCTGGACTCTGCGTTATTGAAAATGTATGAACATGCCAGTGTGACCATGACATGAGGTGGTGTGCATTATTTTTCATGAGTTGATTATCATGCTTATACCAGGGTTATATTTTTAGATTCCTAAAACTAGTTTCTTGCGCATCTTGAAGACGCCGAAGCAGTTGCTGCTAGTTTACAGGAGTCCTTCAGGCTCGTGTGGAGGCTTGTGCTGTTTCTATGCAGTTTTTAAGTCAAGTCACATGTATTTATATTATGAAACCAATTCAATTTCAGCGATAAGCATCTCTACAGAATATAATATTTTCATTATTATTATTCACGGTTGATCCAGTTCAATAACAGTGTCTATGTTGTGAAGTTCGTGTCATTATCCAGCAAAATTCAGTTCAAATGTTGTTCTCATCTTACAGTATGTGCAGTTACACCGATAATATTACTGAATATTAATTGTATTTTAAACCAGAGAGAGAGAGAGAGAGAGAGCATGCATGTGTGTTGTGCAGTCACTTCTCTACAAAAGCAGCATTAGTTGAGCTAAGCTTCTCCGTGGCTCGCGCTAACATCGCTAGTCTTGACGACTGTATTGATTGAGAAACATCAAGCTCTGTGTTTGTGGAGGACTGAGACAGCGAGAGAAAGGGACTCTGCTTTCCATGGATATTAAAAGTAATTTCAGAAATAAATTGAAATTGTCATTTGTTGTTTGGCCAGTGATGTTGTGTTGTTCTGGCTGGTTTGCTGTTTGTGGACTGTGAGGCTCTTTGAAAGAACTGAAATTAATACAAAGCATATAATCCATTACAGAGATTTCACCACGGTTATGTCATGTTATTGTATTTAGTGTTGTCTTGTCATGTCATGTCGTTATATGTTGTTATTATGTTATAACATGTTGTTGTTATGCTGTTATGTCATGTCGTGTTGTGTCATTATGTCATGTTAAGTTGTGTTGTGTTATGTCATTTTATTTTGTGTATTTCATGTTGTCATGTCATGTTGTTATATTATGTTGTTATGTTATGTCATGTTATTGTATTTAGTGTTGTTATGTCATGTCGTGTCGTGTCATGTCATATGTTATGTTATGTTATGTTGTTATATGTCATATTATCTCATGTTATAATATGTTGTTGTTATGTCATGCCATTTTGTTTTGTGTTGTGTTATGTCATTATGTCATGTTAAGTTGTGTTGTGTTATGTTTTATGTTATATGTTATGTTATATGTTATGTTATGTCATGATATTAGATCATGTCATGTTGTGTTATAATGTAATATAATATATTATGTTATTTTATTAAAATATGTTGTTGTCGTGTTATGTAATTTTATTTTGTGTATTTCATGTTGTCATGTCATGTTGTTATATTATGTTGTTATGTTATGTCATGTTATTTTTGTGTTGTGTTTTGTTGTTATGTCATGTCATAACATTAGATCATGTCATGTTATGTTATAGTATGCTTTTATGTTGGTATGTTCTTGTCACGTAATTTTTTTGTGTATTTCATGTAGTCATTTTGTTTGCACGTCATATCATGTTATGTCATGTTATGTTTAATGTTGTTACGTCATGTCACGTTTTGTCATTTTAAGTTATGTTATATGTCATGTTATGTATTTTGTTATGTCATGTTATGTTATGTTATAATGTTATGTCATGTTATGTTAATCTGTGAAAGAACTGAAATTAATATGTAGAATATGATCATTAGAGTGATTTCAAGAGATTTTTTATTGTTGACGTTATGTCATGTTATTGTATTTAGTGTTGTTATGCTATGTCATGTCATCTCATGTCGTTATATGTTGTTATCTTATGTTATGTTATATGTTGTTGTTATGCTGTTATGTCGTGTCATTTTGTTTTGTGTTGTGTTATGTCATTATGTCATGTTAAGTTGTGTTGTGTTATGTTATATGTCATGTTAACTTGTGTTGTGTTATGTTATATGTTATGTCATGACATTAGATCATGTCATGTTGTGTTATGTTATTTTATTTTATTAAAATATGTTGTTGTTGTGTTGTCATTTTATTTTGCGTATTTCATGTTGTCATGTCATGTCGTTGTTATGTTATGTCATGTTATTGTATTTAGTGTTGTTATGCCATGTCGTGTCATGTCATATCATGTTATGTTGTTATATGTTATATTATCTTATGTTATAATATATTGTTGTTATGTCATGCCATTTTGTTTTGTGTTGTGTTATCTCATTATGTCATGTTAAGTTGTGTTGTGTCATGTTATATGTCATGTTAAGTTGTGTTGTTATGTTATACACTCACCGGCCACTTTATTAGGTACCCCATGCTAGTAACGGGTTGGACCCCCTTTTGCCTTCAGAACTGCCTCAATTCTTCGTGGCATAGATTCAACAAGGTGCTGGAAGCATTCCTCAGGGAGTTTGGTCCATATTGACATGATGGCATCACACAGTTGCCGCAGATTTGTCGGCTGCACATCCATGATGCGAATCTCCCGTTCCACCACATCCCAAAGATGCTCTATTGGGTTGAGATCTGGTGACTGTGGAGGCCATTTTAGTACAGTGAACTCATTGTCATGTTCAAGAAACCAATTTGAAATGATTAGAGCTTTGTGACATGGTGGAAGTAGCCATCAGAGGATGGGTACATGGTGGCCATAAAGGGATGGACATGGTCAGAAACAATGCTCAGGTAGGCCGTGGCATTTAAACGATGCCCAATTGGCACTAAGGGGCCTAAAGTGTGCCAGGAAAACATCCCCCACACCATTACACCACCACCACCAGCCTGCACAGTGGTAACAAGGCATGATGGTTCCATGTTCTCATTCTGTTTACGCCAAATTCTGACTCTAACATCTGAATGTCTCAACAGAAATCGAGACTCATCAGACCAGGCAACATTTTTCCAGTCTTCAACTGTTCAATTTTGGTGAGCTCTTGCAAATTGTAGCCTCTTTTTCCTATTTGTAGTGGAGATGAGTGGTACCCGGTGGGGTCTTCTGCTGTTGTAGCCCATCCGCCTCAAGGTTGTGCGTGTTGTGGCTTCACAAATGCTTTGCTGCATACCTCGGTTGTAACGAGTGGTTATTTCAGTCACTGTTGCCCTTCTATCAGCTCGAACCAGTCTGGCCATTCTCCTCTGACCTCTGGCATCAACAAGGCATTTCCGCCCACAGAACTGCCGCTCACTGGATGTTTTTTCTTTTTCGGACCATTCTCTGTAAACCCTAGAGATGGTTGTGCGTGAAAATCCCAGTAGATTAGCAGTTTCTGAAATACTCAGACCAGCCCTTCTGGCACCAACAATCATGCCACGTTCAAAGTCACTCAAATCAACTTTCTTCCCCATACTGATGCTCGGTTTGAACTGCAGGAGATTGTCTTGACCATGTCTACATGCCTAAATGCACTGAGTTGCCGCCATGTGATTGGCTGCTTAGAAATTAACTGTTAACGAGCAGTTGGACAGGTGTACCTAATAAAGTGGCCGGTGAGTGTATGTTATGTTATGTCATGACATTAGATCATGTCATGCTGTGTTATATTATATTACGTTATTTTATTAAAATATGTTGTTTTTGTGTTTCCATTTTATTGTGTGTATTTCATGTTGTCATGTCATGTTGTTGTTATTATGTTCTTATGTTATGTCATGTTATTGTATTTAGTTTTGTTATGTTATGTCATGTCGTGTCATATCATGTTATGTTGTTATATGTTATATTATCTTATGTTATAATATGTTGTTGTTATGTCATGCCATTTTGTTTTGTGTTGTGTTATCTCATTATGTCATGTTAAGTTGTGTTGTGTCATGTTATATGTCATGTTAAGTTATGTCATGACATTAGATCATGTCATGCTGTGTTATAATATATTACGTTATTTTATTAAAATATGTTGTTTTTGTGTTATGTCATTTTATTTTGTGTATTTCATGTTGTCTTGTCATGTTGTTATATTATGTTGTTATGTCATGTTATTTTATTTTGTGTTGTGTTTTGTTGTTATGTCATGTCATAACATTAGATAATGTCATGTTATAGTATGTTTCTATGTTGGTATGTTGTTGTCACGTCATGTCTTTGTGTATTTCATGTAGTCATTTTGTTTGCACGTTATATGTTGTGTTATGTCATGTTATGTTTTATTATGTTAAGTCATGTCACGCTTTCTCATTTTAAGTTATGTTATGTTATATTATGTTATGTATTTAGTTATGTTATGTTATGTATTTTGTTGTTATGTCATGTTATGTCATGTTATGTTAATCTTTGAAAGAACTGAAATGAATTTGTAGAATATGATCATTAGAGTGATTTCAGGAGATTTCAGGCGCTCTTCTCCACGGTGTGTGTAAAACCGGCATGACTGAAGGCCTGGAGGGAAACAAATCATTCCGTTTTCTCCATTTAATAAAAGCTTCTCCCTTTCTCGTGGTAAAACCACAGTAACGCACGGCGGCTCGTGGCTTATTGCTTTCAGATATTACGCAAGTCCTTTGTATCTGCTTGTTCAGGCTTCTACTTGTGTCGGAAAGAGAAATCATGCATTTGAATGAACACACTGTTGAGGGAAGCTCATCTCTGTCTTGGGTCGTATTTCCTGTCATGATGTTACATGAGTTAATTAAGTTCAGCTGAATAATGACGTCTGTCTCTGCGTGACACACCGTTTCTTTCTCCTGACTCGCTGTCTGTTTGAGTCCAACTAACATGCACAGATTGTTCTTCTTTTAAAGAATAGTTCAGCCAGTAATGAATCGGTCATCGTTACTCGTGCCAAACCTGTGAGGCTTTACTGTGCAGTTTATATTGACCAAGAACTAAAGATACACAGTGCAAGCAGTCAAATATATTACAAGTTTTCTGAGATCATGGGAAAACTGACACAATGCATCTTCACATGCCAAGATTAAATATCAAAAATGCTAAAATTACATTTTACAATATACAGTCAAACCAAGATGTATTCAGACTCCTTCAACATTATCAGTTTATTCGTGAAAACGGTGATAAACATGAGCAGAACTCAGTGGATATTTGACTGGTTTTGTCCGTCCTTCTGTTCGACTCTCACACATGAATTATGTTGAATATCTGTCAGCTGTTAAATTTAACTACACAATTAGAGAATACCAGTTTAGCTCAACCAGTGACCAAGCAATGCTTCATGTTGTTCAGTGTGTGTGTAAAAAGAGCATTAGCAATTACAGAAAACACACTTCAGCAAAACATGATCAGCTCAAAGTGGAGGAATCATTATTGCTCCCAAATTTGTATAAATTTTACACTGTATGAAGAATATTTGGGTGTAATATGTCACGGTTTACTTTATTTTGCTCTCCTCACTTACATAAATGAACTATAGTGTCCTGCACACACTAGTGAAATGATATCTGGTGTCTGAATGATTTGTGGTTTGACTGTACAAAACAGAAAAGCTATATTAAATTGTAATAATATTCTACAATATTTCTGTTATTAACTTTTTTTTAATCAAATATTGGTGCGCCTAAGAAACTTCTTTCAGAAATATATAAAATCTAAATGTTAGTGTTTATATCCAGACACACACACACAGAAAGAGAGATAGTGTGCATTTAAACTCACACACTCCTCTCCACGAGTCACTCACTCTTTTATATATAATTTTGGATTTATCTAATCTACATTAAGCACATTTATCTTTCTCATACTGTACAGCATGTTACATTTCCGGAGACGCATCAGAGATGCGGCGTACACCTCAGTGAAGCAGAACTCAAACCCTCCTGAGCG